>OLKM01001056.1:164965-178393 GCA_900291075.1 Melanogrammus aeglefinus
GCCCCGGCTCTGAGGCTGGGGACTGCAAACGTCCCGCTGGCAGAGACCCGTCCAGCTGGGGGGTGGAGGAGGTGGTGTGGTTCATCAAAGACTCTGACCCTCAGGCTCTTGGGCCACACGCAGAAGCCTTCAGGAAACACGTGAGTCCAGAGTTATCTCACAACAGTACACAGCCCACCACAACACTACCACCACTCGTACCAGAGGAAACCTTGATGAAACCGTGAGTTCATAGTACTCTACGAACTCACAACACTACACAACACTACACAACACTACCACCACTAGACAGTCCCTTCAGAAAAATGCAGCGTTTTTTTGTGATTGTTGCAGCCCAAAATCCTTGATTATGCGGCACGTTTTCTGAAAGAATGCATTGAAATATGCGGCATATTTATGCAATTTTATGCGATGAAATTACGGGAACTTGCGAAAAATGCAGGTTTTCGCCTAATTATTTCACTTCATTGCGTTCCCAAGGCAACAGGGGGAAATGGCTGCTCTTGTGTGAAGTAAATGCAACATTTTTCAACTTTCTGCTTGCCACCTGTGTCAATTGTATAACCTTCCGAATCTTCATCTCGGAGGACACTTCTGAATTGCTTGTGAACATGTTCCTCCTGAAATTACGCTGAGCTTGAAAAAAGGCGAAGTCTGTTCTCTTACTTTAAGAATCCCAACAATCACAGTCTTTGTAGCGACTTCTAGAGTGGTTGATCTCTGCGCTCTGGTCCGCCTGTGTGTTCCAGGAGATCGACGGAGATGCCCTCCTGCTGCTGAAGAGTGAGATGATGATGAAGTACCTGGGACTGAAGCTGGGGCCCGCGCTCAAACTCTGCTACCACGTGGACAGGCTCCGACAGAACCGACCGTGATTCACTGGAGACGGGCCGGAAGAGCTGTCTCTCTGGATGGAGTAACCCTTATTTAACAGTTTATTCCAGAAGATCTTTTCAAGATAACACCCGTCGGTTGTAGTTCACGACCAGCGTCGAGTTTGTACGTTTCTCTTACGTTTCTTGTACGTTTTTCGTACGTTTTTCGTACGCCACTGGTTCGTGGTTTGCTTCTCAGACACCTGAAACAATATAAATGACTGAGGCACGGTTTGTATCTTTGTTTTTCAGGTTTCTGAATGGATTTTGGTTGAAAGTAGTCCTCCTGGACACTTGGCAGCTACGAATATGGGACCTGGAATAGCAAATGTTTTTTGTTTTTTTTAACCGTACAGTTTTTGTCTTCATTTTCTGATACAGCAAAATACTAAATCCAACTGCATTTGTCTGTACCTCACCACCACATTTGAACTCCTAATCTCTGTAAAGCTGGTCGTTTTACCTGTGGCCTGCTGTACAGTTATTTTTGACTTCTTGGTATTTAAAATAGGACTGGGAGGCTTTTATTTGTGGAATCCGAACTGAACGAAGATCTGATTGCTTTCCTTTATGAAATAATATCGCTGATATCTCTCCGTAATTTCATGGCAAACAAAATCCAACATGGTGCTCGGTTGGCATGACAACAGATTACCTCCATGTTTTCGGTGCACACTGTTCTTCTCCTCATTAGCAGGTGCAGCATACACATGTTCACCACCAACAAAGAAGAAAGGAATGGAAACACTCTCAGCCTTTGTGCATTCCAACAGTGCAGTCTTGTAAACCTGTGTTCACTTTTACTGGGAATGCCCATTGGAATTTCCTTCCAGTGGAAGCATTCCTATAGGGTTCAACTGAGAGGAATGTGTAGCAGAATCCTGTTACCTGAAGGACCCTTTTCGTAGTGTTTACTGGAATAACTACTGCCATTATTTGACATGACTTCAGGTACCCTGTAATCAACAATGTCTGAACTTCTCCGCAACGTTGCTGTTCATGTACGTTTTTATGCTTATGCACACACACACACGCACACACACACACACACACACACACACACACACACACACACACACACACACACACACACACACACGCACACACACACACACACACACACGCACACACACACACACACACACACACACACAACACACACACACCGTTTGAGGATTTAATTATTGAGGATTTAATTATTGTTCTCAATATAAATGAATGCTCAATCTCATCAACAACCCCTCAAGTGAACACTTTTGTTGTCTTGGGCCAATATATTTATGTGTAACAATATATTTGTGTTGTCTTTTCATGGATTATTGCATTTTCTATAGACTTGTATAAAAATGTTATCGTTTAGTATTAATCTTGAAGGACTACTTTATTATCATCTTGTGCCTTCAGGGCAAATATGTTCTGTTTTGCTTATATTTATAAATGTGTACAAAAATTGTATACTATTGAATTGTAATTCTAAAAGTGAAAATGTTCATTATCGCCTTACTTCATTACGTATTTATTATTTCAGAGTCTGCGCTCAATTTCATGTGAATGGCCTCTTTGTGTTTCCGCGAGAATACTGCCTATCGCGAGACTAGATACCTCCTACTTCCTGTATCCAAAATTATCCATGCTTTTTGTACGGCTCAACTCATCTGTCAGGCAGAGGTGAATATGGCAGACATATCAGAGAGGACGTTACAAGTTGCGATCGCCATTTCCTTCGCGGTCGGATTCGCATCGGGCTGGCAGGCAAACCGAATGAGACGACAGTTCCTTGATTGGAGGAAGAAGCGTCTGCAGGCGAAACTCACAGAAACACAGAAGAAATTGGATCTGGCCTGAATGGTGAGATCACCTTGCTTGAATCTTATATAAGAAATGCATATTTAGGTTTATGCTAGGTCACATATATTTTATTATTGTGGTGTTCTACATAGGTAACCAAACCGGTTTTTAGCTTGTGATTATTTTTTATTATTATAGGCTCACCCCGTACACTTTAGTGTAATATCAAAACAGAATCGTAGCTTAGTTTCTAAATCCATCGTTGACACAAATAATGTAATAACGATATATTTATTATATCTACACAACGGCGTTAACATAATAGCCTATAATGAATGACAGCTCACCATGAATCACGTTCTCTGCTGTCATTCATTCATTCATTCATTCCTGTGTAGCCTGATCATGTTGTACTAAGTCGTGCTTCTTGTGTTTCAGGTTCGGGGAGCCTGCTGTTGTGTGTATGCTTGTAAACACCGTGAAGATCCTTCTCCTTGGAGATGTGGATCGTGGGATGAGTGGACTGACGTTCTAACGTGTGGGGAATTGATTTTGTCCTTTACTATTCCTGACATTGACTTTCAATATGAATGGACAACCTTTTCTGTCCTCAAGTATCTTGAAGCTGGAGGGATCTTTGTCTAAGCATTATGTGTTCTATCCGAGCCATTGTCTGACATTAGCTTAATAGAATACTGATTTATGTAACGTAATACACATCATGCAAAATGCCAAAATAAATGCATTTTTACAAAGGTTGCATCTGTATATCTGTATAAATATGTATGTTTGTTTTCTATAGCTGTAAAACCCTCTGAACCTTTTTCTCAAATTGCCTGTTTTGACCAATAACAGGCATAATTTTTCTGAGGTGTAGGATAGTCATTCAGACATGATGACGCTTCAGGTAGTCGTCCCTCTTTTTGCAATCATATATTTAGGATGGAGGGGATGACTGAAACCTTAAATGGACCCCAATGAGCATCAGCTGTGTGTGTGTGTGTGTGTGTGTGTGTGTGTGTGTGTGTGTGTGTGTGTGTGTGTGTGTGTGTGTGTGTGTGTGTGTGTGTGTGTGTGTGTGTGTGTGTGTGTGTGTGAATAGATAGGTGTATTGTTCATAAATCGTTGATACATAGATATCGATATAGAAAGATGGATAGATCAAGACTTTATACACTGTGATTGTTGGCCTGGCTCCAAAAGAGCGCCACAGAAATAGTACCATTGGCAGCACAGGACCAAAGCATTTTCCAGCTGTGCGGAGCCCGACACTGCCCCTTCTGGCCGCTCACAGGAAAACTGAGTTGGGTCTGTCTGCGTCCTGCAAGACGGAGGCGTAACTTGTAGTAGGAGGCGTAACTTGTAGTAGGAGGAGGCGTAACTTGCACTAGGAGGCGTAACTTGTAGTCGGAGGCGTAACTTGTAGTCGGAGGCGTGTCTAGTACTTTTCTATATCGCGGAAGTGATCTGTATGTAGCAGTGGTGCGCGGGTAGATAAATGACCGGTAATAAATAGAATAGTAAATTTACTTACCGTCATGAATATGGAAGACCCGACTTCAATGAAGATCTCGTGTGAACCGTGATTTAGCCTACAACGCTTTTTGTTTACCGCGAAAAGAGAAAGATCTCGCGTGGACCGCAAGTTACGCCTCCGTCTTGCAGGACGCAGACAGATACTATTGGGAAAACTTGGGAAATGCTGAATTAGTGAGCTGAACATCATTAGAGCCAATATACGCCATGCGTCTATTCACCTTGCACCTATGAGCATGTAACATCTGGCTTCATGGATATGCAATACAACAATTAAAAAGAGAATTCAACAAATATAAAATGTAGTTCATACATTTTGAGTGCATGTGTCCTCAAGATTCAAGATGGTTTTATTGCATATGCTAGGGGTGCGACGAGATCTCGTGCCACGAGATCTCGCGAGATTAAACTCGACGATATTACCCGTCGCGTTAAAAATCTGTCTCGCGAGATTTCGGAGCTATCCAAACTTCTATTTGTGGCCTGTAGGGGCAGTAATGCGCCTTTGATACGTCTAGCCTGCCAGAACCTTACGAAGGAGAAGGAAAACAAGAAAAGGAGGGGAAGGAGGGGAAGCAGGGGAAGCAGCCATAGGCAGCCAGAATGACGTCGGAAAATACCCGTATTACCGTCGAAGATGCCCCCGCCACTTTTAAATGATTTGTTTGGCAGCATTTTGGGTACCCGGCGAATAATTATGAATGGCAGTTAGAGTGACTGATAAGACACGGACAATACCAAGTTGTCAGTGACATAGGCCTACTTGGTCAGACTGTTTGCACTATTTGCACTCTGTATTGATGGAGTAGAACTTTGATTTGGTTTTGCACATAATATTGTTTGCACTTGAAAAAAAAGAGAATTATTTAATTTAATTTATTTTACTTCAACTTTTATAAATTTTAGCTTTAGTTTCAATTTCATGAATGTTAGGAGTTATAATAAAACATTTCAAAATGCATGTGCAACTCGGTTAAATAAAAGTCTGTTGCTCCAGTCATATATTTTGTCATTGTAGTTTTTTTTAAATCTCATCTCGTCTCGATCTCGTGAACCGAATATCGTGTCTCGTCTCGTCTCGTGAGCTGAGTGTATCGTCACACCCCTATCATATGCACAACAATTACAGGAGGAAGGCCGAGCTCTTTGAGTGGCCTACGACGTGCGTCGCGACGTAGGTCGCGTTGGTCGCGTCGTAGGTCGCATTGGTCGCGTTGGTCGCTGTGTTGGTCGCTTGTCTGGCTGCTTTCAGCCGCTGTGGTCGCTGGCTGGCTCGGTCGCTCAAAGTCTATGGGCGGTCCTTAATCAGTTAATTTGCATGTTATTAACGGGTTTTTTGCGACAGTTGAAGTACCAGAAAGCCATGCTCTCTGGCGAAAGCTTCCTACAGCTCTTTATTGCAAATATTATTTTTATATTGAAGTAGGCCAGGTCTACCAGTATCAATAAAAATGTATTAGTTGCAATAATGTATTTTAGATGTTATATATACTGTATATATCTATATATTTGTTTTCTTAAATGTCATTAAGCCTAATAAGGTATATTAGGCACAAAGGACTTTGTTATAGAGTGATATATTAGTTTTAATTTGGGCGTATTGAAATAATGTATTTTAGATATTATATATAGCCTATTAGTTTTGTTAAATGTCATTATATATTTGTTTTCTTAAATGTCATTGAGACTAATAAGGTACGTTATGTAGAAAGTTCTTCATCATAGAGTGAACGATTTTTATCGGTCGTCATCAAAAAAAACATAAGGGGTAAAACTGTGTTTTTTTTATCAAACAAACAATGTAGATATTTATCAAATAAAACATAAGGGGTAACACTGTCGTTTTTTATTAGATAAAACATATGGGGTAACACTGTCATTTTTTATTCAATAAAACATATGGGGTAACACTGTCATTTTTTATTAAATAAAACATAAGGCTGGACGTCTGGTACCGCCATCGCTAAGAGCTAACAAAGGTCGTTCAGCAAAGTCACAACTCTTCTCGGTTTTGGGACCTCAGTGGTGGAAAGAGCTCCCTGCCGTTCCGCAGAGTCGCTCACTATCTTCCGAAAAAAACTCAAGTCTCACCTGTTCAGAGTCCACGTCGACTCTGCATAGCCACCCTCCCCCCTCTGGCCACCATTGTACACTGTATTGTATTGTGTTGTATTGTATTGTATTATAGTACTTAACTGTGTAGCAACTGCAGTAGCTGCTATCATTGCTGTAACACGGGGAATTGGTTAGCCTAGTGATTGTTGTACTTGCACTTGGTTCTGTGAACATCCTTACTGTACCGATAGGGATATATTGTTGCACTTCTTATGACAAATGTACTTAGGCCCTATTGTAAGTCGCTTTGGATAAAAGCGTCTGCTAAATGCCCTAAATGTAAATGTAAATGTGTAACACTGTCGTTTTTTATCAAATAAAACATAAGGGGTAACACTGGTATTTTTATCGGTCGTCATGAAAAAAAAGGGGGTAATACTGTCGTTTTTTAATCAAACCAAACAATGTCGATATTTATCAAATCAAACATAAGGTTTAACACTCGTTTTTTTATCAATAAAACATAAGGGGTAACACTGTCGTTTTTTATTAGATAAAACAGAAAGGGTAACACTGTCGTTTTTTTATCAAATCAAAAAATGTCGATATTTATCAAATAAAACATAAGGGCTAACACTTTCATTTCTTATCATATGAAAGAAATGGGGTAACACTAGCGATATTTATGAATAAAAACATAAGGGGTAACCCTGTCGTATTTTTATCGGTCGTCATCAAAAAAAACATAAGGACTAACACTGTCGTTTTTTATCAAATACAACATAAGGGGTAACACTGTCATTTCTTATCATATGAAACATATGGGGGCTGCCAGCGTCGCAGGCAGCCCGTCATTAGGTCGTATAATTATCATACCATCGTACTAAATCATACTAAAATGTTGAAATGAAAGAGGCCGATTGCGTCAGTGAGTTTGACTAAAGGAGCAAAGTTTTTACCAACCATGGAGAGATTTGATCACCAGGTTTCTTGATTACTAACCTGCCAGCTCTGCCGCTTGTACCACTGCGGCAACATTGTTAAATTTTTATTGGTCGTCAAACAATGTCGATATTTATCAAATACAACATAAGGGGTAACACTGTCGTTTTTTATCAAAAAAAACACAAGGGGTAACACTGTCGTTTTTTATCAAATAAAACATAAGGGGTAACACTGTCGTATTTTCGTCGTTCGTCATCAAAAAAAACATAAGGGGTAACACTGTCGTTTTTTATCAAATAAAACATAAGGGGTAACACTGTCGTTTTTTACCAAATAAAACATAAGGGGTAACACTGTCGTTTTTTATCAAATAAAACATAAGGGGTAACACTGTTGTTTTTTATCAAAAAAAACACAAGGGGTAACACTGTCATTTTTTTTTCAAATAAAACATAAGGGGTAACACTGTCGTATTTTCATCGTTCGTCATCAAAAAAAAAAAAGGTTTAACACCGTTGTTTTTTTATCAAATAAAACATAAGGAGTAACACTGTCGTATTTTTATCCGTCGTCAAACAATGTTGATAATTATTAAATAAAAGATAAGGGGTAACACTGCCGTATTTTTATCGGTCGTCATCAAAAAAACACAAGGGGTAACACTGTCGTTTTTTTATCAAACAAAACATAAGGGGTAACACTGTCGTTTTTTTATCAAATCAAACAATGTCGATATTTATCAAATACAACATAAGGGGTCACACTGTCGTTTTTTATCAAATAAAATATGAGGGGTAACACTGTCGTTTTTTATCAGACAAAACATAAGGGGTAATACTGTCGATTTTTATCAAATAAAACGTAAGGGGTAACACTGTCATTTCTTATCATATGAAATAAACAGGGTAACACTAGCGATATTTATGAATAAAAACATAAGGGGTAACACTGTCGTATTTTTATCGGTCGTCATCAAAAAAAACACAAGGACTAACACTGTCGTTTTTTATCAAATAAAACATAAGGGGTAACACTTTCGTATTTTCATCGGTCGTCATCAAAAAAAACATAAGGGGTAACACTGTCGTCTTTTTATCAAATTAAAACTTAAGGGGTAACTGTCGTTTTTTTATCAAATAAAACATAAGGGGTACACTGTCGTTTTTTAATCAGACAAAACATAAGGGGTAACACTGTCGTTTTTTATCAAATAAAACATAAGGGGTAACACTGTGGTATTTTTATCGGCCGTCATGAAAAAAAAGGGGTAACACTGTCGTTTTTTTATCAAATCAAACAATGTCGATAATTATCAAATCAAACATATGGTTTAACACTGTCGTTTTTAATCAAATAAAACATAAGGGGTAACACTGTCGTATTTTTATCGGTCGTCAAACAATGTCGATATTTCTCAAATAAAACATAAGGGGTAACACTGTCGTATTTTTATCGGTCTTCATCAAAAAAAACATAAGGGGTAACACTGTCGTTTTTTTATCAAATCAAACAATGTCGATAATTATCAAATCAAACATATGGTTTAACACTGTCGTTTTTAATCAAATAAAACACAAGGGGTAACACTGTCATTTCTTATCATATGAAACATATGGGGGCTGCCAGCGTCGCAGGCAGCCCGTCATTATGTCGTATAATTATCATACCATCGTACTAAATCATACTAAAATGTTGAAATGAAAGAGGCCGATTGCGTCAGTGAGTTTGACTAAAGGAGCAAAATTATTTCCAACCATGGAGAGATTCGATCACCAGGTTTCTTGATTACTAACCTACCAGCTCTACCACTTGTACCACTGCGGCAACATGGTCAAATTTTTATTAGTCGTTAAACAATGTCGATATTTATCAAATAAAACATAAGGGGTAACACTGTCGTTTTTTATCAAATAAAACATAAGGGGTAACACTGTCGTTTTTTATCAAATAAAACATAAGGGGTAACACTGTCATTTTTTATCAAATAAAACATAAGGGGTAACACTGTCGTATTTTCATCGTTCGTCATCAAAAAAAAACAAGGTTTAACACTGTCGTTTTTTTATCAAATAAAACATAAGGAGTAACACTATCGTATTTTTATCGGTCGTCAAACAATGTCGATAATTATCAAATAAAACATAAGGGGTAACACTGTCGTTTTTTTATCAAATAAAACATAAGGAGTAACACTATCGTATTTTTATCGGTCGTCAAACAATGTCGATAATTATCAAATAAAACATTAGGGGTAACACTGTCCTATTTTTATCGGTCGTCATCAAAAAAAACACAAGGGGTAACACTGTCGTTTTTATCAAACAAAACATAAGGGGTAACACTGTCGTTTTTTATCCAATAAAACATAAGGGGTAACACTGTCGTATTTTCATCATTCGTCATCAAAAAAAACACAAGGGGTAACACTGTCGTTTTTTATCAAACAAAACATAAGGGGTAACACCGTCGTTTTTTATCAAATAAAACATAAGGGGTAACACTGTCGTTTTTTATCAAACAAAACATAAGGGGTAACACTGTCGTTTTTTATCAATCAAAACATAAGGGGTAACACTGTCATTTCTTATCATATGAAACACATGGGGGCTGCCAGCGTCGCAGGCAGCCCGTCGTTACGTCGTATAATTATCATACCATCGTACTAAATCATACTAAAATGTTGAAATGAAAAGAGGCCGATTGGCGTCCAGAGAGTTTGACTAAAAGCAGCAAATTATATTTCCAACCATGGAGAGAATTCGATCACCAGTTTTCTCTTGATTAATAACCTACCAGCTCTACACCGCTTGTACACACTGAGCAGCAACATGTCTCAATATATTTTATATTAGTCGCTTGAACAATGTCGATATATATCAAATAAAACATAATGGGGGTAACACTGGTCGTATTTTTTATTGGTCGACACACAAAAAAAAACACAAGGGGTAACACTGTCGTTTTTTATTATCAAACAAAACATAAGGGGTAACACTGTGGTATTTTTATCGGCCGTCTTGAAAAAAAAGGGGTAACATTGTCGTTTTTTTATCAAATCAAACAATGTCGATAATTATCAAATCAAACATAAGGTTTAACACTGTTGTATTTTTATCGGTCGTCAAACAATGTAGATATTTATCAAATAAAACATAAGGGGTAACACTGTCGTATTTTTAGCGGTCGTCATCAAAAAAAACATAAGGGGTAACACTGTCGTTTTTTATCAAACAAAACATAAGGGGTAACACTGTCGTTTTTTATCAAATAAAACATTAGGGGTAACACTGTCGTATTTTTATCAAATCAAACAAATTGTCGATTTTTATCAAATAAGACATAAGGGGTAACATTGTTACCCCTTATGTTTTATTTGATAAAAATCGACAGTGTTACCCCTTATGTTTTATCTAATAAAAAACAACTGTGTTACGGTAACACAGTTGTTATTTATTAGATAAAACATAAAGGTTTTTTTTATCAAATTAAAAAATGTCGATATTTATCAAATAAAACATAAGGGGTAACACTGTCATTTCTTATCAAATGAATGAAATAGGGTAACACTAGCGATATTTATGAATAAAACATAAGGGGTATGACGTCAGTGAGTTTGACTAAAGGAGCAAAATTATTTCCAACCATGGAGAGATTCGATCACCAGGTTTCTTGATTACTAACCTACCAGCTCTACCGCTTGTACCACTGCAGCAACATGTTCATATTTTTATTAGTCGTTAAACAATGTCGATATTTATCAAATAAAACATAAGGGGTAACACTGTCGTATTTTTATTGGTCGACATCAAAAAAAACACAAGGGGTAACACTGTCGTTTTTTATCAAACAAAACATAAGGGGTAACACTGTGGTATTTTTATCGGCCGTCTTGAAAAAAAAGGGGTAACATTGTCGTTTTTTTATCAAATCAAACAATGTCGATAATTATCAAATCAAACATAAGGTTTAACACTGTTGTATTTTTATCGGTCGTCAAACAATGTCGATATTTATCAAATAAAACATAAGGGGTAACACTGTCGTATTTTTAGCGGTCGTCATCAAAAAAAACATAAGGGGTAACACTGTTGTTTTTTATCAAACAAAACATAAACCGATAGGCGGTAAACACCGTCGTCGTTTTTATTAAATCAAAACAAAAGAGGTAACAGGGGTACGCTGTCCATCTTATCACATATGAAACGACTATATTGGGCTGCCCAGCCCAGCTCGGGCAAGCCCGTCATTAGGTCGTAATTATCGAGGATACGATTCGTACTAATATCATCATCACAGTAAAATCCAATGTTGAAAGTGAAAGACAGCAGGGCCGATTGCGTCAATGGAGTTTGACTAAAGGGCACAAAAATTATTTCCAACCCATGGAGAGATTCGATCACGACCAGGTTTCTTAATTACTAACCTATCCACGCTCTAACTCTACTGCTTGTACCACTGCAGCAACATTGTCAAATTTTTATTGGTCGTCAAACAATGTCGATAATTATCAAATAAAACATAAGGGGTAACACTGTCATATTTTTATTGGTCGACATCAAAAAAAACACAAGGGGTAACACTGTCGTTTTTTATCAAATAAAACATAAGGGGTAGCACTGTCGTATTTTCATCGTTCGCCATCAAAAAAAACATAAGGGGTAACACTGTCGTTTTTTACCAAATAAAACATAAGGGGTAACACTGTCGTTCGTCATCAAAAAAAAAAAAAGGTTTAACACTGTCGTTTTTTTATCAAATAAAACATAAGGAGTATACACGACTCGTATTGATTATCGTACGTGCTCGCAAAAATAGTGTGTCGATAAATTTATCAAATAGTAAAATATAAAGGGTAACTTTTGTCGTATTGTTTATCGGTCGTCTGTCATCAAAAAGAAACACGGGGTAACAACTGTCGTTTTTTATCAGAACAAAACATAAGGGGTAACAGCTGTCGTTTTTTATCTAAATAAAACGCATGTAGGGTACACTGTCGTAATTTTTATCAAATCAAACAATGTGTCGATGTTTTATCATGAAATAAGAACATAAAGGAGGTAAAACATTGTTACCCCTTCATATGTTTTATTTGATAAAAATCGAGCAGTGTTACGCGACCTTAATGTTTTATCTAATAAAAACACACTGTGTTACGGTAAAAACGACAGTTGTTATATTTTAGATAAAACATAAAAGGTTTGTTTTTATCAATAAAAAATGTCGATATTCATTAATCTATAAACATAAGGGTGTAAACACGTCTATTCTTTTATCAAAATGAATGAAATAGGAGTAATAACACTAGCGATATTTTATGAAAAAACATGAAGGGGTAACACTGTCCTATTTTTATCGGTCGTCCACATCAAAAAACATGAAGGGTAACACTGTCGTTTTTGTATCAAGATAATCAACGTAAGGGGGTAACGACAGTACGTTGTTTCACGTCGTAGCATCAAAAAAAAAAACATAAGGGGTAACACTGTGCGTTTTTTATGCAAAATTAAAACTTAAGGGGTAACACAGTCGGTTTTTTTTATCAAATAAACATAAGGGGGTAGATTGAGACTGAGTCGTTTTTTAATATGTATCAGGAACAAAACATAGAGGGTAACATGTGTCGTTTCTTATCCAAGTAGAAACATACAGGGGAGGGGTAACACGGTGCGTAGGTTTTTTAAGTCGGCGCCAGTGGCATAAAAAAAAGAGTTTGGGTGAGGCATTGTCGTGTTTTTAATCACATCCATCAACACAATCGTCGGATTAATGATCGGGCAGGAATGTGCAAGATTAAGTCGTAGGCATCGACGAAAACAGAAACACAAGGACTAACAGCGTCGTTTTAATATCAAATAACAACAGTAAGGGGTAAACGTTTCGTATTTTCAATCGGTCGGACTACCATACATCAACAAAAAAACTAAGGGGTAACCTGAGTCGTTTTTGATCAAATAAAACATAAGAGGGGTAAACACTGTTGTAATTTTTAGATGCGGTCCGGTCAACCAATGTCGACTATTTATCAGATAAAGACATAAGGGGTAAGCACTGGGTCGTATTTTTAGCGGTCCGTCGATCAAAAAAGAAACATAAGGGGTAACACTGAGTTCGTTTTTTATCAAACAAAAATAAGGTGGTACAACTGTCGTTTTTGACCAAACAAAACATAAGCGGGTACAGACGTCCATGTCTTATATAATGAAACACTGGGGGGCTGCAGGCGTCGCAG
>OLKM01001057.1:0-17500 GCA_900291075.1 Melanogrammus aeglefinus
AAGATCATCCCAGTTAAACTTGAATAGTGTTTTTAACTTGCTATTCTTGGGATTCTAATGCTTTCATGTTCTTAGTAGAGAAGCTAATTCTCTTTTTTTGTTCACTTTCTGCCCAAGAGTTAGATTGTGGTCAGATGCAGTTATCATGTTGTAGTTTTTTGACGGTTCTTCCGGTCTGTTATGGACACTAATCAATCTGAGTTGGTGGGATTGGGTTATTCTTGGTTGGACTTTAAATCAGTGCGAGAGTCTAGCATCGGTTTATTTGTTTGAGGTCTTTCTATTGACTCTATCTTCAATTTACATAAAATCTCCATTATTATCACCTCTTTCGTTAAATGATTCTTGAGCATGATTTATTGGAATTTTTCATAAAATTTTCTTTTGAGGAGGGTGGGCGATACATGACATAAGAATAAAAGATTTGGGTGTAGAGTGATTTCAGCATCTTTGTCGAATCATAGTTGGACAGCAGTAATTATTAACTTGGTCACAATCTTTAGATAGACCATACCGCCTCCCTTTGATTTCACTATCTCTCTATACATTTGATAAGCTGGTACGTTTAGTGCTGCAGTTGGGTGAGTTTTCATGTAGCAGGTTCAGATAGACAGAGAAATCTAAATTTGATTTCCTTAGTAGATGCTGGATTTGGTCACTTTCGATACATAATATTCCTATGTTACAGATGACACAATAAACTTAGGTTTTAAACTTTGGGATCCCATATTTTTGGAGTTGGTTGACAGTTTGAAAGACTTTCACTGCTGTGTTTGTGATTGCCTGATAAATGATTTGTTCTCATTTACATCCTTAGCTCTGGCCACACGTAGCTTTTTTATTTGGAGTTAATGTTAACTTTGTTAAGGATTGTTAAACGTTCGGATCAGGAAGGCTGTCGTCAACATGGTATCAGACTCCGGCGACTGATCACCACTGTGTAGACCTTTTGCTGTGGTTGTTGCCCGGCTGGCGTGGTTGTGGCCCGGCTGGCTGTGGTTGTGAAGTCCGGTTGGCGAGTGGTTGTAGCCCGGCTGCCTGTGGTTGAGCCCGCTGGCTGTGGTTGTTGCCGGTGGCTGTGGTTGCAGCCGGCTCTCTGTGGTTGTAGCCTGGCTGGCCGGGTTGTAGCCTGGCTGGCCGTGGTTGTAGGCCGGTGGCCTGGTTGTGGCCGCGCCTGGCCGTGGTTGAGTCTGGTTGGCCGTGGTTGTAGCCCGGCTGGCTGTGGTTGTAAGCCCGGCTAGGCGTGGTTGTAGCCAGCTGGCTGTGGTTGTAGCCTGGTTACCTGTGGTTGAAGTCCGGTTGCTGTGGTTGGAAGCCTGGTTGGCTGTGTTGTAGCCCGGCTGGCTGGTGGTTGAGGCCGGCTAGCTGTGTTGAAGCCTGGTTGGCTGTGGTTGTAGCCCGGCTGGCTGTGGTTGAGCCGGCTGGGCCTGTGGTTGAAGCCCGGGTTGGCTTGTGGTGTAGGCCCGGCTGGCTGTGGGTTGTAGCCCGGCTTGGCTGTGGTTGAAGCCCGGTTTGACCTGGGTTGTGAGCTCGTGTGGCTGTGGATTGGGTAGGCCCGGCTGGCTGTGGTTTGTAGGCCCGGTTGGCTGTGGTTGTAAGCCCGGCTAGCACTGTGATTGAAGCCGGCACTGGCTGTGTTGAAAGCCCGGCTCGGCTGTGGTTGAAGCCCGGCTGGCTGTGGTTGAAGCCCGGTTGTGGCTGTGGTTGTAGTCCGGCTTGGCTGTTGGTTGAAGGCCGGCTGGCCTGCGTTGAAGCCCGCTGGCTGTGGTTGAAGCCCGTGCTGGCTGTGGGTGAGAAAGCCGCTGGGTGTGGTTGAAGCTGGCGGCTGTGGTGGCTTGAAGCCCTGGTTGGCATGTGGTTGTTAAGCCCCGGTTGGCTTTCTTTGAGATGCTGACCAGATTACATACAGGTGAGGATGTAGCTCTGGTTAGCTGGATATTGTAGTCCAGCTGCTGGGCAGTGGATGTAAGTCCAGCTAGCTTAGGATGTAGCTGCGCTAGCTGTGGTTGTGGCCTGGCTCGGTAGTGTTCGTAGCCCAGTTACTGAGAATGAAGACTGGCTAGCATGTAATTGTAACCCTGCTAGGTGGTGGTTGTGCCCAGTATAAATGAAGCCGATTAGCCCATGATTGAATCCCCAATTTAGCTGTAGTTGTGGCCCACTTAGCAGTGGCCCTGGTTAGTGTGGTGGTTTAGATCCAGGTAGTAAGAGTTCATTAAAGGTCCAGGATTCATTTCAATATCACCAGCCAGAAGCAGTATCATCAGAACATGTGCAATTCCCAGGAAAGGTTTAAGTTGGTCTGACTGTTCATCTTTACCTGAGGGTAGCCTTGCACGTCCATTGTCCAGGAGTTTTGTGTAGAGCAGGTGTTGACTCTTCTTTGCTGGGTAGAGGACTTGATCGCTGTTTTTATCAGAATTTGCTGTGTAAATGTACAGTGGCACGAGAGTGTGAGATAGGATCATACTAAAGAATAAAGAGAAATGTAGGTGTGTTGTCGGACGGTGGGTCTGGGTCTGGGTCTGAGGTGTTGGGGGGGGGGGGCATTTTTCCAAGAAGGAAGGAAACGCTGTTGCCATTACTGACCCATTACCTCAGAACCAACCCAAGCCTAATGAGGAGCGGATACAGATGGACAGGTGGAGGGGCTGACAGATGAGTGGACAGACGGAAAGAAGAGGCAGCTAGACAGATGCATTGTACAGGCACGGACGGACGGACTGACAAAAATACATGGAGGCGCTAACTAATAAATAGGTAGACTTCCAGACAAAAACAGGGAGACAGACGCAGATGAACGCCCAGACAGTTATACCGCCATCCAGACAGGTAGACAAACACAGATGAACAGCCAGACAGGTAGACAGACAGGTAGACTGATAAACAGATTAACGGCCAGGCAGACAGAGTCAGGGACACAGAAACAGACAGGGAGAGGATCCTCTTGCGGGGACCAAAGCCACATCCTGTTGTGTGAACCTCGTAGCCCGGTCCCCCACACCTGGCCCACCGCAGGCTCTCCTCCTCCGCCTTCTCGCGGTAATGAAACACATGTGGAGGCGTCACGAGTGCCCGTCCAACACCAGCGCTCATCCGGGAAGCTCTTAAAACACTGTGGGGAGCCATTAAGGATGTTCCTGTTGGCTAATTGCTCTTATTAGCCCAGCATCGGAGATCTGGTGGGGAGATGAATCTTTATAGACCCCTCTGTTCTCTCTCAGGACCCCGGGAGGCGGAGGGGGCCACAGGGGGACATCTCTTCACAGGCCACGGAGAACATGAACAAGAGGAGGAAGACGGAGGGTGAGAGAGAGAAGAACTAATGGAGGTCCCATCCGTGGTTTTTATTTGGGAGCTTGAGGCCAAACCATGTGTGAGTGTGTGTGTGGGCGCATGCGCATCTGTGTCGGCTGTGTGCTTGTGCTTCTGCGTGTGTATGAGTGTGTGCGTGAGCGTGTGTGTTATTAAGGAAATCCACTTGAGAGGCCAGTAGTGGAGGTGGGATTACCAGGGATTGAGGTCAGTCTGGAAGCCCCTTTCTCAAAAGAAAAGAAGACGAAAAGTACATATAAAGCGTCTGCCAGGAGACTAAACTAAACCAGCCCCTTGGCGGCATCTAGAGTCCAGGAGCTTTTCTCCCTCCGCTGGGAGGTGGAGCGGCCCTCTGTGGGCATGGAGAGAGCAAACATCAGTCCGGTAGAGGGATACTGCCCCAGTCAGAACTGAGCCTCACTGGTGCGGTGCCTGAGACTCACCGGTGCCTGAGACTACTATTTTTCCCCTCTCGTTCCCACTGCTGTACTCTTCCCTGCATAACGTCCCCCCCAAACTCTCCTCATTCAATGATTCCATAATCTCCAGAAAATGGATGATCCGTCTCAAACATCCCACCACACTCTCCATTAAAATCTTGTGCTTTGAGACATGGCCGCCATATTGGTTTGTGTTGTAATATATTCGACACAAACCATTAATTTACATGTCGGCTTCAATTCAGTAAAATCCTCTCTGGTGCTGCCTGTCCACTTGCCAGAGTTCATTGCTTCTCGGTGTCTTCTCCGGGACAGCTACTAGTACCCCTATCCCCCCCCCCCCCCTCAGAGCTATCTGTCTCCTGCAGGGAGTATATGACAGAAAGGCCCCGTGATTAATGACTTAGACGTCCCGAACAGTCACACTGCTAATTATTGTTCTTGTGTCCAATTTCGTTTGCTTTGCTTTGTTTTAGTATCGCGGTTTGCTGGTTTTAGAATTTAGTGGGGTTTTTACCGAACCCAAAGTCTCTGATGTGATAGGGCTTAGCCGAGGACCAATCACAAGTTGGTCTTTGTTACATGTTCATTCATAGATTTGGATCCACTGGCTCGACATCAACCAGTTGGCCCGCGTTTGTTTCATTAAGGTCAGAAGGCAGAGTTACTAACAAGTAACAAACCCGCCTTGATACTGCACTCTATGTTCCCTCACACGTGTTGGCCGAGTGTTAATGTGTGTGCGTGTGTGTGTGTTGTGTGTGTGTGTGTGTGTGTGTGTGTGCTTGCGTGTGTGTGTGTGTGTGTGCGCGTGTGTGCATGTGTGTGCGTGTGTGTGTGTGTGTGTGTGTGTGAGTAGCTTGAAACTATTTAAAGAGGGAGCTACATAGTCAGCCAAAGTTTGGCAGACGAAAAATTGAAAAAAAAATTGCTGCTAATTGTCGCCATGGTTCAACTCCCACGGTGGTCATTTGGACTATTTCAACATCAACGCTGCTATTTATTTTTTATTATCCCAATCTTTCACTCGTGTCATTAATTGGTTGTTTTCTCGATTGTCATACTCACAGAGCGTTCGTTTGACAGGATTTTCCGCCTCTAAATTTAATGAATACGTAAAACTCTTGGATCAATCCTGGCTACTATGTGCCATATTTACTTGCCATGAGCATTTCATTGGACGTTGATGCAGATACAGGGAAACACATTACACATTGCTCTCTATGAGAATGATTCGTCAATGAACAGCAATAAATCCGGACGGGGCTATTAGACCATAAAATAATATGTCATCTTTAATGAAATATATGCGTTATACAAGTTATTCCGAGTTTGGCTTCGGAACGTGCTGTGGAACACTGGTCCCATTCACGTTTGATAATACTGCTTTATTACACCGAATCTCACAGAGACAGAACACATACATGAACCACACCCTGTTTTGTTTCTGTATGTATTGGTTCTTCATACAGTTACTACCGTACTATTATATAGTAACATTAACTTAGCACTTCAAACCTCAAACAAATCAAACCCTTCTTGGAAGATTTATTTCTCCTCTATCCCTTAACGCCCAGCCCCCAAACTTAAAAATATAAAACTAATAGCTCTTTATTGGCTGTGGCTACTTTTGTTAAGCAGGTTATTATAGATTTAGCTACTTTTCTCAATGATACTAAAGATTTGTATTACTTTATAAATATTATTTTACAATTCTCTTCAATTTGCTATTGAATACTATAGTTGGTTAGGTTTGTATCCATGGAGTCCCACTATACCCTTAACGTAAACTGGCGTGGATCTCGTGCACATCAGGAAGAGATGTAGCCGTGCAGTCCTTCCCTCCTTTCGTCACTCGAGCCTCACTGCTGGTTCTGGGCTCGCTTCCAGAGGGGTCCCAGAAAAAACAACTATTGTTCTGAAGTTCTGGGACGGTTGGGAGTTGTCCAAAATGCTAAGCCTGTAAATGCTCACAATGAGCGTTTTATTCTTTTAGGATTGATTTGTCAAAAGCGAATCCAAATGCGTCTACCGTATGTGAGTCTACAATCTGGATGTTTGATATGGGACAAAAATGTAAGACATATAATATGCATGACTTTGACTAACTTTGGCCCCTGAACAGAGATACTTTAAAGGAATTCATAATACTGAATAGAGTGGCCGATTTGAGCCACTTCCATCGGGTTAGCAAAATGTATTTGTGTTTACTCCTTTATGAAAATCGTGTGTGTTTGAGTGTGTTTGTGAGTGTGTGCGTGCGTTTGTGCGTAATTTAAACACCCTTTTCCGGATTTTATTTCTCATTTCTCATTTCATCAGCACGTTACATTTTATTGGCTGCGTGCATTTCTCATTATCACTTAGAAGCAGATGTCAAATCTGTTCACGGCCGTTTTGTTTTCTCCTTGTCTAAATGATTATGATGCCGGAACATAAACACTGCTCTGTAATTTTCAGTATGAATATCACACGTGTCGACTGTCGTCAGCCACCTTTCCATGATCATAGCACACTGAATACCAAGTGTGTGGGGCGGGGGGACAGAACTGAGTACACACAGGTGAAAACTGTAGCCCCTACCTGCTCGTTAAATAGTGACTAGTAATTCATAAATAGTTACTGGTACGTTACACACATGCAATAGATCCTTCCTTGTTGTCTAACTTGGAGGGAACTTTTTTGGACCCATCATGATATTCCAGTGGTTCTCTCTTTATCCTGGTGGTGGTGGGGTCGGTAAGTAGCATGACTGGCCTTTTGAGACCCTCCTCCAGAAGTCTGATCCAGTTCCTCCTCACTGTACTGCCACAACGACATCCATCGCTTCCTTGACAAGCCTCTCCTGGAGTGGGCCCTTGTTATATGAGGCCTTTTAGGGCCCAATTTCTGGGAGGTGGTGGTGGTGGGGCCCCAGGAACCTTGAAACCTCCAAATTAGAAGTGTTATACGAAAACAAGCCACTGCCACAACACTAAACAAACTGATTTGACTTAATTTTGTGTGATGCTGTGCAGATTCACATGGGCCTCAACCTTCTTGGCAGTCCATTGGATATTAGTGCCAAGGTGTCCCCGATGATTGTGGAAGTTCAGTTCTGGTGGGCCAGATAAAACAATCTCATATGTAGAATATTAAGGCTGAGGAAACTTTTTTGGAGACATGCAACGTTTAATGCCTGCCAGATGGACCGGGAAGAGTTTCAAAGCCTGTGCGCCTAGTCCTGGGTTATTCAATAAGATATGGGAGCGGGATGTTACCAAACAGCAAAGCAAAAGGAAGGATTCCAGCCTACATGAATGGTTGTGTAAACCCCTTCCTGCTGCCTGTCACTAGGGCTTCTGAAGAGCCCCCCCCTTTATCTCCCCACCCCTGGTTAGAAGACGAAGCACAGGCAGTGGGCTTCACCCGTGAACGCGTTCCTCCTTTTGAAATATACAGGAAGCTATCCGACCGGCATTTTTGTATATTGAGGGCCTGCTAGATTCAATTTTTAAACCACAATGACCACCACTCTTTTTAGACGAGCCATTGTTCCGTGGACATGGCGGTGCCTTGTTGATGTAAATGGAAACCTAGAACATTCCATAGCTACTCCAGTCACACCAGTAGTCCATTAGCGGCCCTTGAAATGGATACGGTAAAATGGCGGCATTACGCTATTAACATTACCATTATTGCCGGTTTAGCGCTGAAATCGGAGCCAGAATCAAAGTCTGTCCTCGTTTGAAGATTAAAGTCTGTTGTTTGAAGACACAAGATGATAACGTATGTATATAAATAGAAAGTCATTATTACGTACTTTTAACATTCCTTCGTATACCAGGTAGTACCCCATTATTATGCTTACTTATCCTAACGTAAAGAAAACTCACAGTAAAAAATAGGCTTCCAGGGGGTGACTGACAAAACAGAAAGAGAGAGAAAATATAAAGGTGCAGTACAGAAAGAAAAATATTATTTAAAAAAGTCCATGAGTTGTAATGGTATTTTAAGAAAGTGTGAACATGCTCAACAAGTTCAAAAACTTGTTTCCCACCACTAGCGCATACCGTTGCCAGTGTCTAACATTCACCCATGTTCTTCCTTAGCCTAGAACGATGATAAGTAGAAAAAACGTCTTTTTAATTTGTAACAGAAGTGAGCTTGGTTCCATCGTCTGGATGTATTAAGCGCTTCTAATAGAGATTGATGCATTTAATCAAATGTTCCCCCTCCCTCTGGCCTCTGCCTTTCCAAGTATTTTGTTATGGTTATCATAGCAGTAATTTCTAACAATGTTGAAAATGCATGGGAGAAATCATTTCAATCTATCAAGAGCACATTAAAGTAAGTGTACACTGTTTAACCGGCCGGTCACCCATAAGTCACACGGTCCTCTTTGACTCAACACTGCCCCGTATTACAGTCTGATTGCGGCCTAATGAGATGGCCAGTTTCAGCAGTTAGCGCGCTAGATGTTTGCGTATCTTTTAGCATTGGCCTTTGAATAGCGGGTTGTGTGATTACGTTAGCTGGGAGACACGGTCATTATGAAGCCTTGACTATCATCACTGGAGGGAAAGCAAACATCGGCCAACGAAATGGCTATTTAGCAAAAGTGTAAACTTATTTGGGGTCCTGAAGATCCGGTATTTCTTAGCATACTCTTATTTGGCTCTGTTGAGCTTGGAGACCCTTTGAGAACGTTTAGTCCTCAATAAAAGACAGCACATCTCAGACTGTGGCTTTTGGATGACTCCACGGTCATACAGCAGTGTACAAAGAGGGGTGGATTTCAGATCGTAGTTCGATACCTATAGCACTCCTCTTTAAACATCGAAACACTTCTCAATCACAGCTTCTGTGTCATGCAAACCATGTTATAAGCAAGTGCTTGGTGAGCTTAAATCACCATGTATCAATAGACAACAATCTGAGGGCAGAGATTTGTTCCGCTGAACATATTGGCAAATGAGCCAAGAGTAAGAATTCCCCCTTTTAAAGTGAGTTGTCTTGAGTGGCGTATACTTCCCGTGGCGTACTGTACTGTGTGCAGCGTCAGAGTAGTTTAAAGCCCGTCCATCGTTCCCCCACTATGTCACAGCAAAGCAGTGACGTCTTGGTTGGGACAGGGGTCTTCACAATGAGACAGCCTCGGTGTAGGGGTGCTGGCGAATGGAGGGCGACTGAGGGGCGGTGGTGGGTGGGGTTTGGGGTTGGAAGCGGATTCCTCAGCAAGAGCCTTGCAGTGGCCCTTCAGAACCTACTTAAGAGGAGATGGATGAGATAGGGCTAACTCCGTCATGGTCCTGAAGAGGTGGAGTGGGTCGGGAGGTGGGTCGGGCTGGGTTGGGTTTGGAGGGTAGAGATGGGGTAACCCTGAGGTCAAGTGTCAGGGCCTCACCTCTGAAAGGCCTTAGGGGGGGAGGGGGGCCGTTGAATTGATCCAATGATGTCTCCTTCAAGAACCTCATATCTACCTGGCTAATATTGTCTGCCAGATTTAAATCTCTATCCTCTGATGTTTTTGCCAGGGCCATAACAGCCTCACCTTTGACCCCCGTTCCCCGCTCTTTCTGATTGGAGGCATATGTGGGCTCCACAATCGAGACTGGCCGTCCTTCCTCATAGGAAACGATGCAGCTGTTTAAGCTGTGTTTTTTGCCGGTTCAAGGCTAACCGAAATTAGCATGAAGACACACATGACTCTGTTTTAAGGTGGACTCCAAATGGACCCAACGTTTAGCCGCGCGGCTAGCTCCCCGACGCGGATACCTTACATCTGTTATTGCCGGTACAGTTGAACTCTTTAATCAGGCCATCAATAACGCAAGAGGTTGCTTGCTCCAACTGGAGGGATCGGATGTCTATGAACGAGCTATGGCTGGAGTCCATAGCGTGGGAGCAGCTAGCATAGCTATTCCTTCTGTCAGCGGGCTAGCTAGCCCCATGGACTGGTTTGATATTTAGGCCTATGTGCCCTCTGTTCTTAAAAAAACACAATCTATGATCGCCGTTGTGTTTAGATTGAAAATGACGGACCTCAAATAATTCACAGACTTAACTTCACAGATCCACCTTTTAATCCTGGCCAGGGTGCAGAACCAATTTCCTCGTGAGGTTTGCATGGACGAAGAAGTAGAATGCAGTGGTCATTTCATCCTGGCATGTAACAGCTGAGCTATGGGATCAAACCAATGATTGACTGCGGAAACGCATGAGCCAAAACGAGGAATGACAGGATTTATATAGTGTGCCAAGGAAAGCTTGGATGACGAATGAATATAAAAATCTTGTATTTGGGGAAAATATTTTGGATCTGAAATCATACGTCATTTGTTTTTGTTTGTGTGCGTGTGTTCACACTCAGGCATTCAGTCATGCGCGCGTTCCCGTGTGTGCGTGCATGCATATGGTAAGGAGTACGTCAATTTCAAACTGTCAAACGGAAAACAAGCTTTCGTGGCCCTACAGGTCCGGATGATGTGGGTGCTGTAACCGTCATAAAGGACAACATGACACCCTAATCCCGCTACAATTGAGCTAAGAATAGAAGCCAAGTGGATACTGGAGATCCACGAATACAAGCAACAAAAAAAGCTGGGTGTAATTGACCTTCAATGGGGACAATGGTGTATTTTAAGCCTTGACACGGCCCTTACAACCTGATGGCTCAGCCTTTAACACCTCATAGAGATCACCGCGATGTGAACACCTTGTATCTCCCCAGGGCCATGTTCAGGAGAGGGGACAAGGCTGAGTACTGACATGAAATAACATTAAGTGAGTCCTATGGAGGCCAAGAAGAAGATGATGCCTTTTATGTCCTGAAGTATGCCCAATGTACACATGTTAAGTTCTTGAGTTGCTGGGAATGCTGAAGTGAAATTAGTATATGATTCCTGGCAGCCATCCTGAAAAGAAAAAAAGAAGACAAAATATTGTGTTTCGACGGACTGAAATGAAGCGTCCATCCATACAACCTCCAGATGTGGTTGAGTTTTCTCCCCATAAAAAAAACCTGTCTCACATTTTGAAGGCACTACTACAATCCTCGCAAGTGTGGTTCTGATGTTTGTTTTTTTCAGAATAGAGTTACAAGGATTTCCCCAAAACAGCAGGGATTTCTATCCCCAGGTCCCACTCCAGTTCTCCTGAGGTCTGATGACGAGCCCAGATCTGATGACACCACAGAGTCTGCCGGCTGCCAGACCGCAGTTTTTTTCTGCAATATACGTTTCTCTAAAGGGTGCGTATTTCTCGAATTCTCTGCCACGCAGACGATAATATTTGTTGCAGGTCGGCACAGGCGGCCCCCCCTGCTGTCTCCGCGCTGCCAGAGAAGTGATTCCTTGTAAGGAGGCGTACAAAGACCCTTTAAGCGTGAAGAATAACCGATACCTGCACCCCCAGCAGGCGTCCAATGCATATTTTGAAACCTCGACCCCCCCCTCCCCAACCCCGTCTTCGCTTCACCCCTCGCTTTCTCCTTTCGGAGGGCCCTTAACAAATGAGTCCCCCGGCATGAGGTGCAGCAGTCGTAGCCGATGTGCCGCTCTGTCCACGAGACACATGTGCTACAACTTAAGTCAGCCGAATAAATCAACCCGTATGAGAAGGTGGAATGAGGAGGAGTTCGCCTTAACCCCCCACCCCCCCTGAGTGCCTTGTGTTGATGTGGGATCCAACCCCGCACCCACCCACCAACCCATCCCCACCCCACCCCACACACTCCCACACCCTCCCTCCCGCCCTCCTTCGGGCTGCAGGCATGAATAACAACCGGGAGGGGTGGGAGGGTGGGTTGGGCCGTGATGAGGGGGGGGGGGGGGGGTGGAAGCTCTATAAAGTCCGCCACCGCCGGAGATGTATCCCTCATGGATCACGCCGCTGGCTGGTAACGCGATCAGGCCTTTCTGGCCCGGGGAACACCGGCTGGCGAAGGCTGTGGATGTACCCACCACCTCGTCACAAGTGGGGACATCCTAGAGAGAGAGAGAGAGAGAGAGAGAGAGAGAGAGAGAGAGAGAGAGAGAGAGAGAGAGAGAGAGAGAGAGAGAGAGAGAGAGAGAGAGAGAGAGAGAGAGAGAGAGAGAGAGAGAGAGAGAGAGAGAGAGCAAGAGAAGAGAGAGAGAGAGAGAGAGAGAGAGAGAGCACATCAGAAAAAGAAGGGAGAACCCAAGACCTAACCAGAGAGAGAGAGAGAGAGAGAGAGAGAGAGAGAGAGAGAGAGAGAGAGAGAAGGGGAGTGGGTGTAGGTGTGTGGCCACGAGAGGGCTGCCCCCAGAGGGCGAAGTTGACCCCCCCTCCACACCCCCTGGACCTGGACGTGGGTCCCCCCCTCGCAGTGGGGGGACTGCGAGGGGGAAAACTCTCCCTTGTGGGTTGTGGAGTAACAGAAGGGGAGAGAGGACGGGATGGGGGGAGATTAGGTATGGGGGGGGGGGGGGGGGGGGGGGGTTATAGATGAAGGCATGGAGAGAAGGAAAGAGGTGAGCAGGTGAGCGCAGATGGTTGTCATGAACGGAAAACTGAAGGCAGCTTTGCCCTGGATGAAGTATAGACAAAGGTAAGCACCAGGTGCATTGTGGTAAAGCCATGAGGCTCTGCTTCCTGGTGCCAGTGCTGTTTGGAGCAGGGGACCATATATATATCTGCACGTCCCCCGCCCAGCGCCACATGTTTGATACCCCCTCTACGTACAGGGAAAACAGGAAGCGTGCTGAAGGACCTCCAGGCTCACCTCTTCAGCCGGCCCTTTTGTTTTCCATCTGCCCACCAGGAGCAGCGCTCCCTCCGAAACACTGCTCACCACAGATAACCTGCCCGTCACAACCAGCTAGTCACACGCACTGTGTGACCGCACGCACGCACGCACACGCCACGCACGCACGCACGCACGCACGCACGCACGCACGCACGCACGCACACACGCACGCACGCACGCACGCACGCACGCACGCGCGCGCGCGCCGCACGCACACACACACACACACACACACACACACACACACACACACACACACACACACACACACACACACACACACACACACACACACACACACACACTTTCACAAACAAACAAATAACACAATATACCTGTATGTGTATATATATATATATAAGTCTTATTATATATATATATATACAGACACGACACACAGAGAGAAATCACACACACTATATATACATGCACAGACACACACACACACACACACACACACACACACACACACACACACACACACACACACACACACACACACACACACACACTATATACATGCACATTCAAACGCACGCACAAACACACAAAAACACTGAAACGTAAGCACTCGCACAGTGATGGTGATGGTGTAATATAAGTCCCCTAATCATCCCCCAGCCCTCAGTCATGCAGCAGGCGGATGCATGGTCTTTATCGTTACGGAGCCTCGTTCATTCACTTGGGGTGGTTCGGCAGGAGGAAAAGAGGATGGAGGATGGGACACAGCACACACGACGAGCTCACTCTACACACACACACACACACACACACACACACACACACACACTATATACATGCACATTCAAACGCACGCACAAACACACAAAAACACTGAAACGTAAGCACTCGCACAGTGATGGTGATGGTGTAATATAAGTCCCCTAATCATCCCCCAGCCCTCAGTCATGCAGCAGGCGGATGCATGGTCTTTATCGTTACGGAGCCTCGTTCATTCACTTGGGGTGGTTCGGCAGGAGGAAAAGAGGATGGAGGATGGGACGACGGCCCAGGGGGGGCTCGGCTCTTGCCCTACCACCCCTGAGTCACCTGCTGCTTGCTCTCCCTGTTAGATAGAGCTAGAAGGTTCTCCGGCACTTTATTGGACATGAAATGCACTTCTCCCCTCTCCTCTCCTCGCCGATCTCTCTCCCTCTCCCTTGCTTTTTTTTCTGTCTCTCTTTCTTGGGCTCTTTCTCCCTTCATCTCTGTATTTACTATTCTCCTCTCTCTCCCCCTCTCTCCCTCTCTTTCTTTCCCTCTCTCTTTCCCTCTCTCTTGCTCTCTTCCTCCCTCTCCCTTCTCTCTCCCTCTGTCTCTCCCCCTCACTCTCTCTCCCTCCCTCTCCCTCTCTTTCTGTATCTCTCCCTCTCCCTCTGTCTCTCCCCCTCCCTCTCTCTCCCTCTCTCTCCCTCTCCCTCTGTATCTCTCCCTCTCCCTCTGTATCTCTCCCTCTCCCTCTGTCTCTCCCTCTCTCCTTGTGTCTGTCCTTCTCCCCTCTCTCCCACCGTCTCCTTCTGTGTCTCTCTCCCTCCCTCTCTCTCCTTGTTTCTGTCCTTCTCCCCGTCTCTCCCTCCCTCTCTCTCTCTGTGTCTCCCTCCCCTGGCTCCACTGAGCTAGCTGAAGCATCAGCCAGTTCTGGCAGGCGCCCTTACAGTTGTTGGCACCTACAGACGGGAGCTCACTGGCTGGCTCTGTCATTGCAGCGGACTGAGTTGTCAACACCCATGCGAGCTACAAAGAGCCATTATCATCAGGATTATTATTATTATGAGTTTTATTTTATACAGAGGCAGACCAGACTCCACCCGCTTCCTTTTCTGTCCTCTTCTTTACCTCGGCACATGGAGCAGATGTGCACCGAAAAAAAAAAAAGCAATAGCAAATATCTCAACAGACTGTATACAGTATGTCTGTGTACTGTCAACATACAGTCCCCCCGTCGTTCAATGTTAGTAGAACTTCCTAAATCTTCCTCCTCCATGCCTTCCACATTAAGAAGACCGCATTACGTTCCGGTTTGGACAAGAAGAGCATCTAGATTCTTCGATGGTATGCATTATAAAACACAGTCCTTTACACCAGGGGACTGAGAAAACAAAACCAACCTTTTACACACAGGGTTAAGGATCTTGCTATGCTTTTTGAGGAGTTAACAAGAGATCCCCCTGAAATATGCACAACACATGCAGGTTTAGTTGTGCAGTAAGAGTAGGGAACGCGCTCGCTGTTGCATTCCGAAAGGCAGCAATGTAACAAAAACCTTCGTTTATCCTTCCGCCTGACTGCAGGTAATGGTGTTTTAAGCACTGTTCCTAAATCATTATTTGTATCTACATTCAAACCCATTATTCACATGCAGGTAATGCATATAGCAGCAGTTGATTGTAGGATGTATGTAGGATGTTTAAATAAGCTGTGTGTGTGTGTGTGTGTGTGTGTGTGTGTGTGTGTGTGTGTGTGTGTGTGTGTGTGTGTGTGCTTGTGCCTGTGCCTGTGCCTGGTTCCTGTGCATTTGTGCATATGTGTATGTTTGTGTGTGTGAGGGTGACCATGGTCTAATAACAGTATAACCCCTAAATTCACACACACATTCGCACTCGCCGGCACACACACACACACACACACACACACACACACACACACACACACACACACACACACACACACACACACACACACACACACACACACACACACACACACACACACACACACACACACACACACACACACTAATTCCAGGTGGGTCACAGCTGTTGAGTGAGTCTTAGGTTTGATTTAAAAATAACATTGTTGACACAGAGGGGAAAAAACTAAAATAGTTAAATTAATGAAGACCTCGTTGTGATTTGTTTCTCCCTGTCTCTCACCCCCCCTTTTCTCCCTTGCTCCCTCACCCTCTCTCTCCCGCTCACTCTGTCTCTCTCTCTCTCTCCCTCCTGTGTGAGAGGATTTTGAGCAGACATCAACACGCATTCTTCTTTCTTTTATCCCCAAAGGAGAGCCTCCTCTCTCTCTCTCTCTCTCTCTCTCTCTCTCTCTCTCTCTCTCTCTCTCTCTCTCTCCTCTCCTCTTCTCTCTCTCTCTCTCTCTCTCTCTCTCTCTCTCTCTCTCTCTCTCTCTCTCTCTCTCCTCCCCCCCCCCCTGCGGTGTGCGTGCCGAGGCCTGGGCCCCCGTGGCTCTGCTTTCTTGCTCGTAGCTTATATAGGTGGAGGAATGCCCTCCGCACGTATGGTATCTGTCTGGCCATGGGAACTTAGGTCTTTTTTATGGATGTCAGGAGGGGAGAGAGAGGGGGAGAGAGAGAGAGAGAGAGAGAGAGAGAGGGTAGAGTGGGGGGGAATGGAGAGAGGGAACGAGAGGATGACATTGAAAAATAAGACTTAGTTGGGGGGAGGGGGGGAGACAGAGGACATCAGAAAAAGAAGAAGGGAGAACCCAAGACCTAACCCTAGAGAGAGAGAGAGAGAGAGAGAGAGAGAGAGAGAGAGAGAGGAGAGAGAGAGAGAGAAGAGAGAGAGAGAGAGAGAGAGAGAGAGAGAGAGAGAGAGAGAGAGAGAGAGAGAGAGAGAGAGAGAGAGAGACAAAAGAAGGGACATAGACAGCGGATGAGGGGAGAGAGAAAGCTTGGGAAAGAGAGGGATGAGAAATGGCGCTAGAGGGAGAGCGAGAGAGGGTAGAGAGAGAGGAAGGACAGGATAAGAAGAACGGACACCGAGGGAGCGAGGGGGGGGGGGGGGTCAGCAGAATGGATGGCCCTCAGGAGGGGACAGAAGGCGAGGGTTTTCCATTGTGAGAACACATGTCGGGGGGCTTAGTGTGGCGCAGCGTCAAGGGGGCCGCGAGGGGGGCCGGCCCCAGCCAGCCCAGCGCTTTATGGGCTGCTAGAGAAACCAGCCTGCCATCCCTGCACAACACACTGTGTGTGTGTGTGTGTGTGTGTGTGTGTGTGTGTGTGTGTGTGTGTGTGTGTGTGTGTGTGTGTGTGTGTGTGTGTGTGTGTGTGTGTGCAGGCCTCTGTGTGTGTGTGTGTGTGTGTGTGTGTGTGTGTGTGTGTGTGTGTGTGTGTGTGTGTGTGTGTGTGTGTGTGTGTGTGTGTGTGTGGGCCTGTGTGTGTGTGTGTGTGTGTGTGTGTGTGTGTGTGTGTGTGTGTGTGTGTGTGTGTGTGTGTGTGTGTGTGTGTGTGTGTGTGAATTGTGCATATATATATATTTTGTGTCTGTGTTTCTGTGTGTGTGTTTGTGGGTGCCTCCAGCAGAGTGTGGGTGGGCATGCAGGTGTAGTGAGTGTGTGTGTGTGGGGTGGGGGGGCCGTCGTGTTTAATCAAAACAGTACGGACCAGGCCAGGTTACAGGTGGGAAAACCGTGGTGCCTTCTCATCCCTATGCCCTGCTGAGAGCACCAATAAAGTTACTGCTGTAACATGGAATGTTTATGGCCCTGTACACATGCATGAACAAACACACACACACACACACACACACACACACACACACACACACACACACACACACACACACACACACACACACACACACACACACACACACACACATACAGATGCCCTCACACACAAAGATACACAAACAGATACACAGGCACCGTGCAGATGACCACACACGTATAAATCCAGGTATAAACACACACACACACACACACACACACACACACACACACACACACACACACACACACACACACACACACACACACACACACACACACACTCGTACGCACCCACACACACACTCATACACACACACGCGCACACGCGTCACACATTCACAATGTACACACATAACCACTCAGGAATGCACACATGCGCATACATTTACGCATGAACGCATAAGCACCAGCCCACACACACACACACACACACAACCACACACACAGGCAAGATCAATTGTGTATCCCACAATGCTTTGTACATGCCCAGAGGTATGTGCTTGGTACAGCAGGGGAGATTGAACAAATACACACGCACACACACACA
>OLKM01001057.1:20000-35000 GCA_900291075.1 Melanogrammus aeglefinus
AATACAGCGGGCCAAAAAGGGGGCCATGATTTTTTTTGTCATGCCTGGACCCCGGAGCTCTAGCCACGGCTGACCCCCCGCTCGGTGTCCGTGGTTAGGGGGAGGTGGACTCATCACACGGACGCCAAGAAGAGAGCTGCAGCCGGAGGTGCTTCCAGATCATAGAGAGAGAGAGTTTGGTCTGTAAGCGGTCAGGTTAAGGCTTTGAGAGAGACCATTGTGAGCTGACCTCCAGCACTGAGGATCCACTTGGATTAAACAAATGACGAGAAGTTCAGAGCTTGTAGCTCATGAATATTGGAGGAGGATACCTTCCCCCAAACCCTTCCTAAATGCGCATCCCTATACCGCTGGTCTTTTGGCTCTATGGCAGACATTAGCTCAGTCTCTCCTCATATCCCTGAAATGATGAGTACCTTTTTAGCATTAGAAAGAAAGAGGAAAGGATTGTTGCCTTTGAGCTGAGAGGGTTCTGGCTCACACAAAAATCTGCTCTCTCGTACTCATCTCAAAACAAAGAAACAGGGACACTTTCTCATGTGGGACTTTGACCAAGTACCACCCCCCCCCCCCCCCCCTCCCTGAAGTGTCTACCCTTGGTGTTGATTGCCATGTCTTTTGTGAAAAGATTTTCGGAGCAAAAAAAAAAGGAACAACCCACATATCAATAAATAGGACCAGGCGACGGGCAACTTCCCTGCATGGCCTTTAAACGGTTGCTGCCAAACTGGGAAGCTCAGAAAGGCGATATGTTTGCTCTCTGAGCAGGAGTCCAATGCAGGCTTGTTGTGTTAGCACCATCTCATTGGCTGATTGCGGTGGATGTCTGGCAGGAACCACACAGGGGTTTGATGATGGGGGGGGGGGGGGGGGGGTCTGACCTTAATGTCGCCCCCCCTGTCCCCCCCCCCCCCCCCCCCCACCACCACCACAACCAGTTCAGAGAGGACGCCGTACGTACACTGCCCATGGGGGATGAATGAGACTATTATTAATGATTCCGTACAGCGCTAAGCTGAGCCATAAATATCCTCTGACTGACAGACGGATTCCGACCAGATAAACAGCCACGGTGGCCAGGTGGTGAACTGCAGGAATTTTTTGTGTGTTTCTTCTCTGGTTAAAGTTATTATTACATTCAACCTTTCCCCCCTATTCGGCGGATCCGACTACTACGTGCACATCCACTGCTTTCACTAATAACAACCACAACACAAATAAATATGAAGATCAAAACGTTATGTCGCTTTTGTTTTGTGACATCAAGGAGTGTCACAAACAAAGTGAAACAGAAGCGATAGAGACCAGGTAGGAACGGACAGGCTGTCTACCTTGAGAAGCAACAACATCCTGTGTACTCGGGATGCACTTTGGACCACAGGACGACCCCAACCACCCAACATGAAGTCTCTTCTGTCTGGCGTAAGCGTCCCGAGACCAAAGAGAAACAAAGGGGTTTCAGTCTCAGCGGCCGGCCGGCCGTCACAGCCAGATATTTCAGGGCTGTGTGTGTGTGTTTTCCATCCTGTAATTAGGTGACTTATTTGGCAGCTTCCCTGTAGCTACATACGGTATTATCTCCTTGGTCGGGTTGCAGAGTTCTCTCGTACAGCATAATGAAACCCATCACCTTTCATAATATTATTCGGAGGTGCAGTATAGGCTATCTATGAAGGATTTCCTTGTTTTCACCGACGGCAGCCAGCATAAGTTCGCCGGTTAGCCATTCCGCTTGGAGCGGAGGGGGTGTTTTTGTCCATTTGCATAATCCTCTGATTTCCGAGCCCTGATATAAAAATAACCGGCCAAGCGACGTCCGTGAAATTTGTACGCTAACAGGGAGTTAGTGTTGATGTGCTGGACCACGCCGGGCCCGGCCCCGGCTCCAGTTGTGATTTTCCCACCCACCAAGGCAAACAGCGAGGGCAGGGGAAACATCAAAGCTCCGAGACGTCCTCTGGCAGCCGAGGGCGTTAAGTATGTAGACACACGTCAAACTCAAATGTCAGATTTGAGCTCTGCATCTCCCTCAACGCCCGTTATGACTCACTTACTGCGGCACGCTTTTACTGTTGAATCAGGACTCAAACACTCTTAATGCCTTATATATCTGAACTGGATTTTTTTTATCATTGGACCTCATAATTGTAATATTTGTTAATTGTCTTTCAAAATGTATTCCTGACTTTTTAAAGTACTCTGAATGACCTTTGTGTTTTGAAGGTACTCAACTTGCCTTGACTTGCCTAACAAGCTAACACTTTACAATATATATGCACACCATAATTCACCATTAATTAAAAAAAATCAAGCTGCAACAAGCATTATTATATAGTGTTCGCACAGGGGCTACGCTTAGAGCTAGTTAACCCTAACCTTATTAAATAAAAACAGAAATAACTTCAACAGAAATAACAACACGAACACCATTAATATATGATTACTACACAATTTATCCGTTACCCTGAAACGTTAACTAAGTTTTAATTAATGTACCCTTTTTTTAAAGTGTTACAGAGTATGTTCTTAATAAAAAACAAAAATAAACATTTCTCAGCATATAAATTAGGCCTATTCAGCACAATGACGGCAGCAGACATGTTAAGCTCCACCGAAGACACAACACCAACACACGACACCAACACACAACACCCTCCGTGTTGACACAGATCAACCTCCAGTGCGGGCCCTTCTTGGGGCGGTCCAACTTACACATGTGGTTGGTATATTTAAAATCGCTCAAACCTCAGCTTCAATAGACCTTGAACTGCGCCACGGCTTAGCGGGGCCGCGTTCTGCGTTATGAATCGAACACACAAACAGCGCTCTATATCCTTTACACACTCTGTCCCCGGGGCCCTCGTCCCTGACCCGCCCAGGGGCCGTCACCGTTTTTAATAAGCGTGAGAAGAGCAAGCATGTGGGCCAGCCCGAGTCTAAACATTGGTTCAGCGTGCAGAAAAACCCAGTGGTTTCTCCCGGTGGTTAACGGGTAGAAGGCTTTCACTTTTATTTTCAGCCACCTTGTGCCGGTGGCTTTCCGTGGTGCACAGTGGGAGCATTTAGAAGCCCTAAGCCAGGACGCCTACGTCCCATTGTGTGTGTGTCAGTGTGTGTGCTGTTCCCTCCTCATCCGGAGGGAACAGCACACCTGTACCGCGGTGTCTCTGCAGGCTCTTACTTACCACCGTTGTTTTGAACTTGACATCAAGGTGTCAAGCTGATGCGTGTGCTCTGCTCAACCACATAGGGATCACAACAGGATCAAGCAATTTCAGCTGACTCTACAATTGACTCATTGAATTTACTGTTGGACCGCAAACTTTAGTCTTGGAGAGGGAATGCTTCATTAAAGCCTTTGGAGATAATATTTTAGTTAGAGCTATAATTTGACTGTAATTTAAAATTTGCCATATCAATCAGTCAGCTGTTAGTAGGTGAAAGGCCCTGTGAGAAGGTTTGATTTGAGTTGCCTGAGCCTGCCTCTGTGTGAGACACTTTAGATTTAAGACCGCACCCTGCTAATTTCTGACCAATCAGGGCATCTCTTTTATTATTGGTCCAGGCAATCCATCTTTCTGTCAATTCCAGGTGCGTGAGAAGCAGCACTTCTGACGGCAGGCCGAAAGGTAGCTGAGAGGGAGGGACGTTTTCTCTCACACACGAACACACACACACGCGCGCGTGTGCGCATGCACACGCACACACGCTCGCGCACACACACGCACATGCAGACAAACTCACCGAGAAGGTGAGTGTGTGTGTGTGTGGAGTGTGTGTGTGTGTGTGTGTGTTTCTCCCCATGTTCCTGGACTTGGTCTTTCGACGCATGATTGCGAGCATTAAGTCTCCAATAACATCTATTTATTCCTGCCTAAAAGCACCACCATGTGAACCAAAGTCATTCCATCGTTACACAATTAGTGTACACATTTTGTTTATTTCTTTGTGAACGTGAGATGAGCAAATTTCAAATGTTGCCATGTAATTGTTTATACGGTCTCTTGTGGCCCTGCCAAATCACACAACGGCGTCTCATTAGATGGCTTTCTTTGGACCAGACTGCCGAATACCAGGGTTCTAAATGACTGCTAAATGTTTAAGAAAGGATTCCCCCGTGTGCTAGATTCAAGGGACTTAAAGAGTATCGGATTGAGCCGGTTATCCATCAGCACAGAGTCTTTAACACAGGGAAAAGCGCCAGATGGGCCATGGCATCTTAATTGCTATTAATTAATAACAGTGAGCGCGTGGTTACAGCTGTCCGCTATGAGGCAATACAGTTCGCTCAGAGTAGCTCAGCGATGCGCCATTTGCTATAAATTGTCCTTATAAAAAAACACACACACAAAGCCTTGGGTAATGACCTGACCTGGCCATACACATGTGATGGATTCACTACCGTCCAATAAGCAGAGGATAAAATGCCAGGGATCCAATGCGAAAACGACGTTCCGTATTTTTTCTTTTATTGATTCAATAAATATAAGTTCTCCTTTATATTGTTTGCAGTCCCCTCCTCAGCCGGGTTCGTAATGCATTCCAGTATTTTCCCCTCCCCTGATGTTTGCTTTCTGTTAGCGTGCAGCACAAAGTAACTCGGGGTCCCTCATCATTTCCTCATGCGGGCCCCAGACATGGCGGATCGCCCGGTCAGACGAACGGTCGCGCGGGGAGGATGTCAAGGGGATACGGTAGCTCATCCCCCCCCAGTTAGTATTAGCCAGCAGCACCCCAGCCACTGGTCACTCTCACGGATCTGTGTTTATCCTTCCATTAAGCACATCTCCTCTCCCAAACCCCCAGTCCCTCCCGTCCCCTGACAGACCTCTCTCAAGCTTCAGCTTTATATATATATATATTAAGCTTTTCTCCAGACTTTACCAGGGTGGAGACTGTAAAATAGAAAACAGACTCATTACTCCTCCAACAAACAAAGCCTCTGTGTGTTTGTGTTTTTGTGTGCGAGTGTTTGTGTGTGTGTGCGTGTGTGTGTGTGTTGAAAGCCTAAAACGGTTATGTCGACGCGGCTCCTTGTTCCACCACTTCTTCATTCGGGTGGTGTAAAGTGAGTGTGTTCGTTGAAGGTTCAAGAGAAGAGAGGAAAATTGGCTAGAGCGAAAAGTTTGTCCGACGCAACTGAGCTGGAACGTATGCAACCATGAAAGTTTACCTCGCTGTCCATCTACAATTGTCGCTTTGTGTACTTGCCTTTGTTTGAAGGTTGACTTCAAATGAGAGTGTCTGGTGCTGCTGGATTTTGACGTCCGTGTAAAGGCTTCAAAGGGGATCTCTGACATCAGACTCTGTTTCTTTGTCGCAGAGCAGCATTTCAATGACTTCTCAACCTTGGGTTCTCTGATGGATGGATTCATTAAAGTGAGATCCAAAATAGAAAAACAATAAGTAGCAGGATTTATGTGAAAAGAAAACGACACACCGCAATCATAGGGGATACAAAAAGGCCATTGAAAAAGCGCTTTCTTATGTGCACGAAAATTCCTTTTCTTCAGACTCCTCAAAATGCAGCTCTTCAAAAAAGACACAGACTTCTCAAAAACAAAAGCGACTGTTTGCATATAACTGACACTGTCATTCTTGAAGAATACCCACAATCAAAAGCAGACCAGCGGCAGACCTCAGTCATACCACCCACCACTGTCAGAAGCACATGACGTCAATTGACAGAGTTCGTATTGAAAGTCGCCTTTTGGCAAACATTTTCAGCCCAACGGAAAGAACTATTGCAGTGGCCCATGTTTGACCAGCGATGCTGGCATCACAGGAAATGTAGAAGGATTCTATCGTTATTTCAAAGTAAAATGGACTTCCAAGTAAATAAAGAAATTTCTTTCAATAGCTTTTTCAGAAAATTGTATTACCACAAAGGAAAGCCATTAATAAAACATATCAGCCATTTAACAGAACATCGGATCTAAGCGTTGATTTCTCTAATTGATCTTTTTTTTTTTTTACTTGTTTAACAAAACCCTTCCCAGGAACAAATAGCTTACAGGGGAGTTTCACTTCATGTTGTGAATTAGCAAGCTGCTTCTTAGTGGGACCAGATAATCCCATGCCGTGCTCTCATTCACCTCAGCAGGGTCTATTGTGAACGTACTCCACGATCCACAGGGGGACATCTCTCCGGTCCGCAGGAGCTCCACTGGGTGTAATCCATTGGTAGCCCCAGCAGCAGATTAGGTACAACAAGTCTTAGAACTACAGTCTAAAGGTGGCGGCGGTGGTGGTGGTGGGGGCTAACGACAGCGCTCCCAGCAGGTACCCCTAGCTAACCAATCCATTTCCCTGCAATGAAAGCCTGGTTTATGACCCTGTGGCTCACTGGGGCTTCAAAGAGACATGGGGAGCGAGAGGGTGAGATAAAGAGAGGGAGAGAGAAGGAGATGGGTGAGAGAGAGATGGAGAAAAAGAGAGAGAGAGAGAGAGAGTGAGGCAGAGAGTCTTTGGGATATGGGAGAGAAAGACACTGTGCCAGAATACTCCCCAGGATCACATTCAGAGCCGGTCGGGCCAGGACACTCCTGTCTCACCCAGGATAAACCCATCTCAACACCCCCAAGCCGACACCCCATCACCCCTCCCACTTCCATCCCCTTCCACCTGTATAGCTGGAGCCCCCCAGTGGCTCAGGGGGCTGCAGCAACAGTTCCCATTGAGGAGGACTGGGAAGGGAAGGGTGGGGGTGAAAATAGGAGCTTTGGGGAGGAGGTGCGGGTGGGGGGGGGGGGGGGGTGTAGGAGAGGAGGGAGTTCAAGGAGTGGAGGTCGCGTGGCTTTATTGATGTAGCCAACCCCCCCGACCTCGCGTCTTGGCAGAAGGGTCGGGCGCCATTCAGCCCCGGGGCCGTTTGTGTCCACGCTCTGACCTGAAGCCAAAGCCCTGCCAGAAGTCTTTAGAGCAAGCCCCTTCTTGTAGTGTTCAGCCGGGGGGAAGGTGCACCACGCAGTCCGACGCATGACATACAGCCCCCCTCCCCCCCCTGGCCCGGCGGCCCATTCTCCTCCGGGGGACAATGCTACCAGGTTTGGGGAGAGAAGGGGGGGAATGCTGGACGGACAATGCGCCTGTAGGGGAGGACTCTCCTTTTATTGCAGCACAGTTTGTGTGGTCGCCCAGCGCTGGTTAATTCACCGGCAACATTCCCCCCGGATGTTTCGGATTAAGTCATCACTTGGAACGAGTTCATCTGAGCTCAGTTGGTGCCATTACTTTTAACTATTTGGATTTAATTGTCAGGTGGACACAGGTCCACTTATTTGTGGAATGACGTCATACTGAATATATGCATTAAGTGCATGCAAATAAAAACAGAGAGATTCTGTTTGGAAAGGAATGTTTGATTGTTGATTATTTTAATTTAAATGACCATAAACCATACACTAACACACAATAACAATACACTTTAACCTGCACAAACACAATCATATCAACAGCGTTTTTCTTAAAGACAGTTCAATGTTGCAACCTTTCGCATGTTCTGAGAGAGAGCCTGGCTTGTCGTGCTCGGACCAACATTCTTCTCCGGGCGTTATTTATGACTCATCGTATATCAGGCTCAATTAGGAATCGTAAATTCACTAGAATGACACTGATTGGTTTCGCTGGGACGCGGCTAAGTGATGCACTCATGCCTCGGGCAAGAGATCAGAACCTTTTAATACCAGGCTTGTGTGTTCCCGTGGACACAGGGCCTACTTTGACTAGATAACACGCAACCCGGCCACACAAGACACACGACACATGGACACAAAACACTCATTTGTCATGGGGGGGGATGAAGTCACAACAGCCCCGGGGAGGGGTCACACTTTGATAGAGGTTGGAAAGCATCCCCGTAGTGCCGGAATGTTCCACACCAACCCCTTCCACCCTGCCAATATCTGATTTCAAAATAGCCCCGAAATCCATTTATTTCCCTGACACACTTTTAAAAGTTTTGGCAGGCCAGCAAGAATCTATGTGCTATAGCTTCACCAGGGTCTGGTAGTTTGGCTCTGTCATCGTCCCTTTGCAGTTAGCACATGGCTTTGTTTTCACGGGTCACCCCTGATCTGAAGCAGCTCATTTCTCCTACCAGGCGAGGGGGGGATCCCAGGTCATCACACAGCAACCTTATCACCCTGCGGAGGAAAGACCGCAGGGATTAGTTACAGGCACATAAGAAAGGAAGAGAGAGCCGTAGACACAGAGAGAACAAATGATCGCGGTAGGAGGGGAGGGGCAAGCCTGGAAAGAGAGAGATCAGGATCTGATCCATGCCATAGACATGTCTTTGACTTGGAGATGTTCCCACAGAGATAGGTGAATGCATCCAAACTGTATAGGGAGGAACCTTATGGACTATGACTGGCCGGAGAGCAACCTTTCTGGGCTCGGTTCAGGAACAGAGGAAGCCATGAAAGAACATAACAAAAAGATCCCAGAGCGTGGAAATGTTTGAGTCTTCTGTCTGACATAATTAAACACCTGCTAAACGTGTCTATGACCAGATGTCTACCATTTCACCGTATCTCTGTTTACGGAGGGGATAGAATAGCCCGCTGATGACCCGGCGCTTTCATCAGCGCTGTCTAAACAGCGTGCTGCTGAAGCGCCGCGTCTGATTGGCCTGACCCGGCCTGTCAACAGCCCCCCCCCCCCCCCCCCCGTTGACCACAGAACACAGCGATAGGTTGTTGACTTTGTAACGGAGAAAACGGCGACTCTTGATCGGAATACGGTCTGTTGGAGAAATGCTGGCACACTGCACAAGTGTCGACTGAAAGAGCACAGGATCCACCTATAGTACTTTATAATAGCAGCAATAAACGACCGGATGGGGAGACCCGCTGTTGGAGAATAATGCCCGATGAGTGTGGCGTTGTGGCTGAAGCTTTGGGCTGCTTACCACTGCCAGAGTACCAATGTGTTAACCACAACCAACTGTTAAAAGGCAGAAGGGTCCTGTCATCCAGAAATACTTAGAGTACTTAGAGTATTACTGACCAATCAGGATCAAGTGTTCAACCACACCGTGGTTTAAAATACTTAATAACGCATTCTTGTCTACTCCAGTGGAATGCATCACGAGACAGAGGTGTGTGTGTGTGTGTGTATGTGTGTGTGTAAGAGGGGGTTGTGGGTGGGGCTAGAGGTCATTAGCCTCTCTCCATGGGGGGGCTCCCCACTGGGCTAACACTAACCTTGATCTGTCGGGCGAGTTCCAATAGTAGGATGAGCTTTATCCACCACACCAGCTAACCAGAGAGAGGGGAGGGGGAGAGAGAGAGAGAGAGAGAGAGAGAGAGAGAGAGAGAGAGAGAGAGAGAGAGAGAGAGAGAGAGAGAGAGAGAGAGAGAGAGAGAGAGAGAGAGAGAGAGAGAGAGAGAGAGAGAGAGAGAGAGAGAGAGAGAGAGAGAGAGAGACACACTCACATCACCCTTTCAGGGGCCGTTTTATTGGAGCCACGGACTGTAATAAAATGCATTTGTGTCCGCGGCTGCGCCACCGTTGCCTCTTCATCTCAGGGCTCAAAGCCCCAGTCTGTCCATCAATGCTTTGGCTGTGTGGGCCTCCAGGAGAGGCTGAGAAAAAGCCCTCTGGCTGCTCTCTCCCGGCCTTCATTATCTGGAGGGAGAGATGAAGGGAGGGAGAGAGAGAGAGAAATCATGCTGATTTATGATCACAAGCAAACAGAGGGCGCATGTTGAAGGGAGGCTGTGTAACCTTTCTCTGAGGTTAAGCTTAACGTGGAGTACATTAAATCAAGGCTACAGGACAAAATATCAGCAATGCATTTTGGCCTTAAACTGGGTCAAACATAATTAAAAGAACCGTTTTGAGGCTAACTTTACCAACCATCATTTTTTTCCAGTTTCTGAAAGTTTCTAACGATTTCACCTGCATATTTTGTAATAGTTGCAAACCATCGGGGAGATGGTTTTGGAATGCGATTAAGAAATTACATTATTTCTGAGGAATAATTTATAGGGTTAGGGTTGAAGAGGAGAACTTCATGTTATGGCCAGATCCTCCCTAGATCTATGTCTAATGCCCAGTCCTACTCCTCACCATGAAACAGTCACTCACGCTTAGTAACGGCTAAAAACAAGTTCAACCTCCCTTTCACAAGGCCCTCGAAGGGATGTGTTTTCTTCAACTATTCCCTGATGCTTTCTGACTCAGTTTGTGGAAACCTGTTGTTTGTTTCCTTCACCATGGCGACACGAGGTGAGTGTTTACAGGCCGGCTCCAGAGGTTTCACTCTTATCAGATCCGCGGCCTCAGATTCAACACGTCTGCGGTGTCCGCTAATTTGAATCTCACCCACCTCGGGAGAAGTGCTCATGACTAAAGGCCTCGGAGAGCTGAAAGGCATTAGCTCTGCTAGTCCGCTCCATCAAAATATTTGTTCTTCAGCTGAGAAACACCGGCCTCGCCGCATTGATGTTCCCCACGCCAAACTCACAAATCAGCCAAGGAGGAAATGTTTCACAAACAACATCCACACACATCCACATCTCTTTCACGGAAAAGCGTTTAAAAAAGGGATGCTGGAGTAAGCACTATTATGACAGAGGAGGGGTAGAGGGGGGGGGGGCGCATAGACAGGGTGGTGGATGGGGGGGTACGGGATAAGGGGGGGTACCCAGGGAACGTAGCCTTGCACTCTGCCACAGCCCATTTGTTAATGATTCCTCAGTAGAACGGCTCTGCATGCATTGGACGTCCCGGCATGGGAGTGAAGCCCGGCCACCAGGAGAACAATGGAGAGAGTAAATATTTAATCCATCTCCCCTCTCTGCTATGTCTAGCTGTCATTACAAATAGAGGATGAGATGAAAACGATCGCCCGGCTCACTTTATAATGACACGTAAACAACGCGTGAGCCTCAAAATGAAATATGGTTTTAATTGAAGTATAAATGTTTACACCCCTGTATGGGGAAACATCAAAGGGGTGGACTCGAGGACGCCGTATATCAGCTCATCAGACCTCTAATACATTTGACATGGGATGATTATCAATTATGCCTTGTTGCCTTTTTCTGCACAATAAAATCAACTCCCACACAACTCCCTATATTCCCTGTCCATATTTCTGGCCAACGTGCATAGATCATGCCTTGATGGCCTTTGGGCTCTCCCAAGTTCGACACAGAATCTGGAAAAACATCTGTATTTTGGATGGGACCTCGGAAATCCTGAAGGCCTTATTTGATTGGCTGTGAGTTTGAAAAACCAAACCATGCCAATAGCCAGTCGTTCCAGCGTGTGATTGTGTTTGTCGTGAGCAGGGCGGCGGTCCCCTGTGTCTCCTATAGTGTTTGTTTGGTGCTTGGATTGAGTTCTGTTGGCTTGCGCGCCTCGCTCCCCTCCAGCCAGACGATAGATAATCGAAATGGCATGTGTACATGAACTTTCAATTTACCCATGAAACTTCATGTGCCCGTCACCTAAACATCCTCTGAATGTTCACCCTTCTACAGCTCCCACTGGACCATAATAAACAACATTGGACGTAATGTAAAAACATTAACATCCCATACCATTGGCGGTTTCAGCTTCTAATGACCTAAAGCCCCCTGCTGTTTCCTGGGCCACCTTTATGAACACACATTTTTTGGTGCTTTCTGAAACAAAAGCACCAGCTGACGTCTTTTAAATGGAAAGTCACGCTGAGGGATCGTTCTTTTTCTTTTTCTTTTTTCAGTCAGGTTTCCTAACCTCAGCCGGAAAGGAGGGAGCAGCCAGGGGGATTACAACCACTGTCAGACGGAGAAAGGGCAGAGGGTCGCACAGGAAATGATCCAGGCCCCGTGGAGGCCTGAGCGACCCGCCCTGCTGCTGGTATATCAACTCAGTGCCGGGTGGGGAGAGGCCTGTGGGGGAGAGAGGGGTGCTGTTAAGGGTGGTGGTGGTGGTGGTGGTGGTGGTGGTGGTGGTGGTGGTGGCGGTGGCGGTGGTGCAGGGGGGGAAGGAAAGTGCAAGGTCAGTAGAGCGTTTAAAAAGAGTCAGGGGTGAGAGCGGTGGTGCAGGGGGGGAAGGAAAGTGCAAGGTCAGTAGAGCGTTTAAAAAGAGAGGGAGGGAGAGGGAGAGAACGAGAGAAAAAGGGGGAGAAGGAGGGCGAGAGAGGAAGAAAGGGAGAGACCGCGAGAGAGAAAGAGAGAGAAAGTGAGAAAGAGAGAGAAAGAGGGAAACAGCACGAGTACAGAGAGCCGCAAGGGAGACACACAGCAGGGCGTCCATTATACGCAGAGGAAACAGATTTTAAAAAAAGATAAATGAACAAACTCATTTATCAAAAGAAATACTATGAAGAAAACAAAACCCACACAAATTCACGGACTTGAGGTCCCACTTTTTTTGCATATGACATGTACAACACATTTGTTATTGCATGTTTTTCTTACATTTTTTCCCGGCACTCCTGTGTATTTTGATGTATGGTAGGTAGCCCTAATGCTGCTAGCTGCGCGGCGCTGGCTGGGGACTCCTTAGCGCTGGTACTCATTAATCATATGGGCCGGTGCTGGCTGCCCGGAGACATTGCTCAGGCATGTGGCGGAGCAGGAAATGCTGCCGGGCTCAGCTCAGAGGCATGTCGTCCCGTGGACAATCAAGGTGGTTACTGACTCGTCGATCGCTAATTAGCTGTGGCCCTCTGCAACGCACAAATTGATTCTGGCACCAGAGCTGCAGCTCTGCGCTAGACCAACATAGACCCCCCCCCCCCCCCCAAAAAAGGAGTCAAACTAATATGGAATTTCTGGAATACCCGATGGACACATTAAATGGATCAGTGCCACTCCAATAAAGAAGAATTAAGGCTCTGCTTTCCAGGCGTGTGTTTAAGCCCCTCATATCTCCACTTTGGCCAGTAAAGGCTTACCACCCGTTACATCGGTGTTGCTGACGAAGCGAGTTCAGCTCCAGGCTACCAACAGATCTGAAATGGAAGACGATAAATAACAACGGTGAAAAACAAGGAAAACAGAGAAATTCAGACGTGAGTTTTGAGGAGCCAGGGGAGATCAGAGACCCGGCTCCCAGGTCCACAGTGGTGATTAAAGGATTAAGAAGGTGGTGGTGGTGGTGGTGGTGGTGGTGGTGGTGGTGGAGGGCATCACCTATGACAGCATTGCTTTGAAGGCCACCTTGTTTTCCAGACCGTGGAAGAGAGAGAGAGAGAGAGAGAGGGAGAGAGGGAGAGAGGGAGAGAGGGAGAGAGGGAGAGAGACCTACCACTAGACTATGTCTCCGGTAATACACCCACCCAGGGGCTTAACTCTGAGTTCTGCCTCATTGATTAGAGAGACCACAGGAGGACCCGAGGTCTGTCTCCCCCCCGCCCCATTCCTCCCTAACACACACACCCCCAGCATATGCTCCTCCATCGTCCGCAGTGTGTTCAGAGAGAGACAGATAGAGGGGGAGCTTGAGAGAGAGAGAGAGAGAGAGAGAGAGAGAGAGAGGGAGCGAGGGAGAGGGGGAAAGATGGAGAGAGGGAGAGGGGAGAGAGGGAAGGAGAGAGAGACAGGGATGAGATCTGATTAAACTCTTGGCGCTTTACCTCACAGAAGGCCGACTACCTTTGACTCCTTATTCTTGGCAGAGAAGAGAGGTTGATGGGGAGTTTGTAATGAAGTCATCAGCACGACCCTCACAGACACACACACACACACACACACACACACACACACACACACACACACACACACACACACACACACACACACACACACACACACACACACACACACACACACACACACACACACACACACACACACACACACACACACACACATGCTCAGCATATATGAATGCAGATTAATCAATTAAGGTAAATTGATACTGACGCAGGTGCTGGATGAAAGAGTCATATGTTTCCAAGAATTGGCCAAGAATGTGTTTTTCCAAAAAGGAGCCTAGTCAAAAAAAGACCAGTATGTTGAGGTGAGGGTCAGAGGTGAGTGATGAGGATATCCATGAATGGAGATCCTAATGGTTTCAGTACTCTGGTGTTCAGTACTGGTGTGTGTGTGTGTGTGTGTGTGTGTGTGTGTGTGTGTGTGTGTGTGTGTGTGTGTGTGTGTGTGTGTGTGTGTGTGTGTGTGTGTGTGTGTGTGTGTGTGTGTGTGTGTGTGTGTACGTCCATGTTGGGAATGTGTGTATGTGTGTGTGTGTATGTGGGTGTGTTTGTGTGCGTGTGAACATGCCTGCATGCGTGTGTGTCAGCGCGTGTGTGGATGTGTGTGGATGTGTGGGTGAGTCCGTGTGCGCTTCTGTGTGAATGTCTTAGAGAGAGAAAGACAAAGAGAGAGGGAGATAGAAAGAACAAGGAAAAAGTGAGTACAGTATATCCGTGGAAAGAATAAACAGGTGAAGTATATTTTGTTTATTTTCTTCCCCAAAACCAAAACACGCATCAAACCATAAACATCAGATAAACCATGATCAGATAACGTTGCCCCCTCCTACCTGAAATACGCTTCATTTCCAATCTTCGTACTACTGCATACTTCCATGACACTCATGGGGCTGGGACACTCATCAAAGTCTCCAAGAGTCCCCACCTTGAGACAGCGCTGCAGGCACAGCTGCTCCTGGTTAGGCCTCCGGGCTGATCCAAGCTCCATGCCTGCAGGATCTGATAGTGCCAATAAGGCACTGGTGTGCGGTCAGGCGGGAAGGAGAGAGAGAGAGAGAGAGAGAGAGAGAGAGAGAGAGAGAGAGAGAGAGAGAGAGAGAGAGAGAGAGAGAGAGAGAGAGAGAGAGAGAGAGAGAGGAGAGAGAGAGAGAGAGAGAGAGAGAGAGAGAGAGAGAGAGAGAGAGAGAGAGAGAGAGAGAGAGAGAGAGAGAGAGAGAGAAGAGAGAGAGAGAGAGAGAGAGAGAGAAGAGAGAGAGAGAGAGAGAGAGAGGAGAGAGAGAGAGAGAAGAGAGAGAGGAGAAGAGAGAGAGGAGAGAGAGAGAGAGAGAAGAGAGAGAGAGAGA
>OLKM01001057.1:50000-178067 GCA_900291075.1 Melanogrammus aeglefinus
TCTCTGCCTTCTTCTTTTTCTTTCCTTCCCTCTTCGAGCCGGTGGACTTTGCCTTGCGGGAGTCTTTCATTTGAGATGCCCAGGGCCGTTTTTTTTTTTTTTTTTTTAGGGAGCTGAGAATGGCCCCCGCCATAAATCACATTGAATACACAGAGGAGCCCTCCCACTGTTTAGCTTGCCCTCGCCACCTAATTGCACTGTTATATAATAGCACAGTGTTAATGAGCCCTGTGCTGAGAGAGGCACTTGGAAGTGGGCCGCTGGTTTAGGAGTACAGGGAGGAGAAGGTGGAGGAGGTGGAGGAGGAGGAGGAGGAGGAGGAGGAGGAGGTGTAGTAGGAGGAGGGGTTGGTTGGGTAGGAGTCACGAGGGAATAGACATTAAGTACTAGAGTTTGTCGGACATTAGAATCTATCCTGTTTCACAGCTTGATGCTGTAAGCATAATATCCAGGCAGACCAGTGTGTTCTCTGGTGCAAAGCTGTGGGTTTACTGGGGAGGCGAGAATTTGGAATTTGATACCAAAAATGCTGTGCAGTGCAATTCTTTGTTTTACGGCGCTAGCACTTTAAACAAGGTATTAAATGGTCAAAATAGAAATGTTGGTAAGAAGTTGTTTACCTTCGTCTCAATTCAACAGTTTGCCAAAATAAGTGTAGCTGAAGTGTGATTTTGTTTTGGCCTCTGTCAACTAACTTTGTTTATAGTTCTCGTCATGGGCACAGGGCTATCAATGTTGATGAGCGAGTCAGATTAGGAGTCAGTCGGGGGGGGCTAAGGCTAGACAGCACCATACTGATGTGGCGATCAATGAGCCGGTCCCAACTGCTTCTGATGGGCCGGTGGAGGATTGTGGGTAGGCACGAGATGACAGGCATTTTGCTATCAGATGGTGAGTGGGATGTATATGTGTGTGCGTCGACACACACACACACACACACACACGCACGCACGCACACACGCACCACACGCACACACACCACACACGCAACGCACACACGCACGCACACACACACACACACACACACACACACACACACACACACACACACACACACACACACACACACACACACACACACACACACACTTAATTTCTGTGACATGCCTAGGCAACATACACAGACGTTGGCTCCCTTGTGACCTGACATGAAGGGATAGTTATGCTGTAGAAGAGAGAAAAATGTGACCGTGTGTTATCTAACTTGGAAACAGACGTTGCATGTTCACATATGGTGAACTTGACCTGAAGCATCTCTTTTTGGTTAGGCTGAGCGGCGCCCAGGGCTGGTAAACTATGGCATGGCTCAATCATCAGACGTTGACCTTTAGTCTAGCAGACAACAAATCCAGCAAGCAATTAGATTACCTGATTAGAGGGCTTGTTACAACCCTTTAACTGAAACAATCTGGGACAGAAATAACCTGACAGAAAAAACTGACAGATTTCTGATGCCTCGGATGATGCATTATGGGATGCATGATTTACTAGAAACATCACCCAAAATGTAGGGACAATTTTGACGGTGTAGGTAAAGGTAAGCCAACCTCCATCCTATTTGAATAGACAGTGGTCAGAGCTCTTTGTGTTTGTGGACCCTCAGACAAAAAGGCTTCCTGCTCCCCACAACTCCATCCAGAGCCGCGCGCTACAGGACCAAACAAGTCCCAAATCAAACATGAGCCCTGTGAATGGAGCGACTCGTTCTCTTATCTCCAGAAAAAAAAAACATTGCCAATTTCCCTCTATGTGTGGTGCTCTCCAAAGGATATGGGCTGAGTGCACTCTGGTCCTAAGAATAACTGCATTAGTCACCGGTTCTGATAGTGGCACAGGGGCCCCAGTCACAATGGCCTCGTCAGTGACACGTGCTTAGACATGCCACAGGCGAGCCAGTCTCAGGGACCTCTGGTCCTTATCAGCCGCTCCACAAACTAAACGGTGCCACCAGGCAGGCCAGCAGTTCAGTTAAGTCAACAAATCCCCAGCACTGCAGTCAAAACGACTAAGCCACTACCAGGCTGATCGGGGTTCTCGACTCAAAATTTCCGCGGACATTTCCAGAGAAAGAATTCCCGAAGCGAGAAGAAGAGGAGAGTTTAGACTGTTCCATGTGTCCCACGCTTCCCCTCACCTGTCCTGTGTGCCGACGGAGCCCATTTTGTCGTTCCTGGCGCAGAAGTCGGGGGAGCTCTGCAGGTACACCAGCTCGTTCTCCCTGACCGGCCGGATGTCGATGTCTTTGGGCACCAGCTGCTTGCGCGTGCCCATGGGTCGGTGGACCACCTTGGTGGCGGACAGGTACTTGGTCTTCAGGTCCATGGCGATGTCCCTCAGGTCCTGCAGGCCCCTCCAGCAGGTCCTGATGGAGCAGGAGCCCGACACGCCGTGGCACTTGCACTTCATCACCATTGCGTCTCGCAGGGCCTTTAGGGGGGAAAGAGGGAAAGTTAGGTTAGGTACGGCGCTTAATAACGCAACACATTTCAATATATAATTGCACAGGTTATAGCAAGAAAATCGACGGTAAAGATTTGTATATTTTTTAAGAAGATTAGGAACAAACCAATATAATTCATAACAACGTGAGGCATTTACGATGTGCAACAAAGACCCCTGGCGTTCTCACCTGTCTGCCGACCTCACTGTTGTGGAGGTGCATCAGCTTATTAGCGTGGGAGCCCGCCTTCTTCATCTTCATGGGCGCGTCGGAGAACTTGGAGCCCATGATCAGACCGTAGTGCAGGTTGTCCGCGCAGCCCCCCCAGCGGTAGCCCGGCTCGGGGATCTCCCCGGGGATGGGGCCGCAGGAGCACAGCCGCAGGTCCCCCGAGGTGCACGCCCGCGCGATGGTGTGGCTGATGGCCGCGGCCGACAGGGCGTAGACAAACGCCGACTCCCTCGTTCCTGGTGGTGACAATGGACGGAATGACTCAAGGTGATGAGCACCGCGGACGTCTACGACTGCACGGCCGACGTTGTCGGCGGGTTTTCCCTTCAACAATTCCAAAACAGCTCGTTGAGCAGCGGAAGAGTTCAGAACCAAGCATTTACTAGCAAAACAGTTTACTAGCAAAACAATCGGTTCGCAGCGTAACTGTTTGAAACTATTCATTTAGTAGCGAAACAGTTTTGAACAACCTTCTTAAGAAGCACAACTTTATTTTGTAGAGAAATAGTTTCGAAACACTCGTTTTGGTAGCAGAACTGTTTAGAACCACTCGGTGAGTAGCGAGTGGTTTTAGCGTCACAGTTTAGAACCACTCGTTTATTAGCTAGACAGTGTAGAACCGAGGCAAAGTGCATTTCAAGCGATCGTCACAATGTGTTGAGTCCCTTCAGGGCCTTTAGAGCCCCCGGGACCCTCTTACGCCTGTCCATCTCTGTACTCTGCCATGTCATGACGCAGCCCCCGTGGAGACAAGAAATACTGCCGGGCCGGTCGGCACATACACAAAGCCAAAGGCTCTAACGGAAAACAGTCTGGCCGACCGTACACGAGAAGAGACGGCTCTCCGGTGCAATTGGTGCGAGACGTGCGCACATATGAGGGCACAGATGTTTAGGGCTGAGGGGCGCATGGAGATAAAGAAGAAATCATGTCTGAGCGAAGAGCAGCTAGATCCAAGAGGAACATGAAAAGATAAACTGTCTCCTGTCTTCAGGAGCCTTGGAGGAATCTATTCGCCGAGGGGAAACTATTCTTGTCTTCCTCAAGGCTACATCGTAGAAATACAACTTCCCTTTTTATCAATAGTACTAAGTAGTTATTTCCAAACTTTGGCTCACGACACGGTGGACGTCTCTCTCTCTGTGATAGACCCGATAATATTTTGTTAATGTAAAACAATTGCAACAGAGACATCATTGCACCACGTAACGAAGTAGAATTGGAAAATAATGAGACAATTAGGAAGTTAATATCGCAACATGCACATGTTCTACGGAGAAGTGTTCTCCAATTAAAATGTTATCCGAGATGCATATTGCGGGCTCGGGAAAAATACAGTTGATGACTCTTTGTGTTGGTTGGCCTCTCCGAATGTGAAACAGGACACAACGCAGCTAATTAAAAACAAAAGTCATTCCCCCAATGGTTTTGCTTTCAAATGCTTGAGTAAAATTGGCTGAGACGAGCAAGCAATAGAAATCATTAAGATGATGCGAGTCATTATTGTAAATAGTGAAACACTGAACTGGAAACATGTGTAGCACGCGGAAGAGAGCAATAACCTTGGCTCGGGGTATTGGTTCAGAGTTATGAACACCAAGGACACCGAAAATAAACCACACAGACGGGCTCTTGAAACAGAGCCATAACTATTGCAATGTGCTCCACATTATTTCCTCCCCTAAAACCCGACTTCCATTCTGGACACCGAATCCATTGTTTTAAACTCCTACTAAACAAAGAAACGAAACACTTGCTCACATCTTTACATCCAACCACGTCCAAAGAGTTTTTGAGAACTATTTACTATCTAGCGGGCTCACAGTGAACACAGACAAATCCCAGGACAATTCGCTTGGAATAAGAAACCCCTCCTAGCCCCTAACCCTAACCGCTCGGGGCCTACTCTGACCAAACTCAGCGGGGGGGGGGGCAACGTACCTCGGTCCAGATCAGGGCTGTACTTGGTCGAGTCGGCGGGGATGTCGATGGAGGAGCAGTTCCAGCGCATGTCGGCGAACGTCTTCTGGCAGGTCTTCTTGACCTCGCGGGCCGCCTGGATGATGGTCTGCATGAGCTCCAGGTTGCTGCGGCACAGCTGGGCCTGTGACGACACCATGCCCGCCAGCTGCTTACAGTGCAGGGTCTGGTTGATGTGCAGCGAGGCCGGAGTGTGGGACAGCGCTCTGATGGAGGAGACAACGGGGAGGAAAATGAATGGGGGGGGGGGGGTTGGGGAAAAGTCAACCGGCCTGCCTCTACGTGTGCCTGTCTCCCTGGGATGGAGTCGGATCCATTCCGGGTTTCGACCGTTTCGTTCCGGTTGCATGCTGGACGTTTTTCTTTTTTTTTTGTCGTTTTTTTTTTTTAATTGTTTGACCTACTCTTTTTATCAGCTACTGGCAAACAAAGAGAAAACATTAAACCGGATAAAACTGCCAATGGGGAAGAATGTTGGCCGGCATCACACAGAAAGAAAAAAGCCCATCTTATTCTAGAGCCCATGCCAAAGGAAAGTCACTGTGTGGCTTTGATCAGATACAAACCTTCTTGGCTCCAGGATTCTGATGGAGAAACAGGGAGAGGGTCGGGGGCTAGTTTCAAACTAAACAACTGCTCCTATACGAGACCCCGGATGACCTATACAGCGCTCTGTGTCCTGAAGTTGACATGGCTCATCTGTGGACGTGGCTGGTCTGTTTACAAGCGTTTATAAGGTGGGGGGTGGGGGGGGGGGGGGTCACACTCATTTCAGGGGGACATTTCATCTGAAGCCATTTAAAAGCATGGAGGATTAAACATTATAGAAACATGGCCGGGGGGGGTGGGGGGTGGGGGGGGCGGGGGGTGGTGGGGCCGGGGCTGGGGGGGGGGACCGGAGCACTGATCTCCAGTCTCCATGGCCGGCTCTCTGCTGGGAGCTCATGTGAAGCACACAGCACTGGCCCTGCGTCTTGGCCTGTTTCACATTAGGGGCCTAGCAGGAGAGGGTGGTGTTGGTGGTGGGGTTAGGGGCCGGTGCTGGGGATGGTCGGAGGGTGCCTGATGATAAACTGCACCCCCCCCCCCACCACCACCACCCCACCCCCTTGTGTCTGTGGTAACCCAGCACTCACAGGTGTTTACGGCCCCATCTGTTTTGCATCGCAACGCTGCGCTTTATCGAGGATTATAGCTGGAGATCGACCTACGATTTAGTACACGCCAAACACTCAGTCTGTGCTCCACAGACCACATCTGCTCCAATGGCATGGGGTCTGTGGGAGGCTGCAGGCTGATAGGTCAATGTAGTTTTATGTTTACTTTAGTTTACTTTTGGAGAATACAAAAAAATTCTGAAATCATAAAGTTCTTCACAATTGAAATACCATTGCAATTAAAACCCATCACACACCTTGTTCAACGATAAACCGAAAAAAGGCAATCCTTGATCCTTCAACAAAATACTGAGGCTTAAAAATACGTCATTTCACAGAAAGAAAACTGTATTGTATAATGGCAGACGATGCATGACAAAACACCTCACAAGGCTAGACAAAATGCATAATGCATAACGTCAGCAACGACAAAGGCCGATCATTGATTCCCCCCCCCCCCCCACAACCTTCATTTATTGTCATACAGTGTCAGAATATAGAGAAATACGCTGTTTAGGAATAGTGTTTTTACACCTTTTTTGTCTTACTTTTTGTATTTCATCCTTAAACAATTAAAGGCTATTCTCCCATTCTTAACCATTCGGATTTGCCAGACACTCCACTGTCACTCACATCACATCAACATGTAAATGCGGCCTTGTGACACGTTGTGACATTAGTACCCGTCAAAGACTTTAAGAAAGTGTCGTAATCCCCCTTTCAGCGCTTCAAACAGTATATTAAGCCTTCCTGATTGTCCTATCTGGGTTCCCGCTCAACACCGTGCGTTTGCATCACAATGCGTGAAGAAGCTCATGCGACCCCTTTTTGACGACAATTGGGACTCCTGCAGGCCCACTCTACCGGCGCTGGATATTACATGCTCAACAAAGAATCACCTGGTACTAATTAGGCTACACAAATTTTAAAATCCTTATTTTTTTATTATTATTTTTTTTTTTTATTGTAGAGGTGATAATAGGTGTACTTACAGCCATTTGATGCCAGAGCAGACCTGGGAAAGCAGCAACACGGTGAGAACTCCGAGAGGCAGGGTGCGGGAGGCCTTCCTCATGATCACAATGGAGGACACAGGGAAGATCCAGGGAAGGTACAAGAAGAGTACAGCAGACCGTCTGGCTTCTCTGCTCAGCTTCAGAGGGTTGAACTCATAAGGCAGCGGCCGTGGTACGCATCTCTTTCTCGCTCTCTCTCTCTGTGTCTCTCCCCCTGTGTGTGTGTCTCTTTCTCCGGTGGTGAGCACCTATCACGGGTGAAGTCATAGCATTCAGCATGTTATTAGATGGCCTGGTCAGTGAGTAAGAGGCCTATCTCTTTACTTATTGGTTTGTCACCTCACCACGGTAAAAACTGAATGGAGCGGGCCGGTTATGTGCGCCGGGGTTAGTAAGGAAACGTTATAGCCTACTAAACGTGAAACTATCCGTGGCCTAAAAAACCCACTTGTTATTTTTGGAGTTTATAGCAGTATAATAGCAGAACAATGTTATACGATATATACATACGTTTCAAGGGTAGAATAGGCTACATTCTTCAGTTTAGGCTTAAAAACATAAATATGACTGTACTTTGATGCATACTTTTTTTTAAGTAGGCCTAACCATAATAAATAGGCCCCTATTGGAAAGATTAATATCAACTTTGAGGGCAATTCCCTTTTTTATACACAGTATATATAACTTTAACAACAAAGGAGCGAGATTTGAAAGCTGAAAGTGTTCAGCGAGTCGTACCTACACACTACCCTCCAGTGGACAGTAGCAGAGCATCTCAGGTGCAGTATCTGATGGGGCTTTTGTTGTGTGTTGATAAGAGATCTCTTTGAACAGCGTTAAAAATGTGTGCGTTAAAACGCCCCGATCGACAATGATGTGCCTACGGATTGCTCACTTGGCTCTCAGAATGCAGATCTGTTTCCCACCAGAAGATAGTAGCCTACTGACACACTGACAGCTTATCCGCGATCTCTCGCTGGAGATCTACCGAATTACTGATTAACATATCACGTAAACTGCGCCTATTTATAACTTTCCCATTCCTAGCGATAGGCTATGCAATGCCTGGATATGTGTAATCTTTGGAAAAGTTGAAGCAAGCGTAACTTTACATTCTTTATTGTTTTTCTTTGTTTTTGCAACACGGTCAGTAGCCAATAGAAATCCAATGCATAATTTTGCCAAAAAGTTACTTTAATCTTTCTTGAAATAAAACTAAATATTCAGCTAAGGCAATAAAAGAAGAATGTATTTTTCCTTACACATTGGATATAGATTGGCCTTTTATTTCGGAAAAAAATTACCGGACAATAGCCTACTAATATCATCTGTATAGACTAAATAAGTCTGTTGCAAATCCGTTCAAATGTAGCTACAATTAGCCTATAATAATAAATGGGATTAATACACACACACATTACACCACTATCATTGCATCATTATGCTATAAAACAGGCACTCACCTTTTATAGGAGTGCTCAAACTTTGGGGTGAATCAAAAAAAGACAAGCAAAATATCCTTTTCCTGAGGTATCAGCCAGAGATATATGTAAATCCACAAACGCAACAGAATAACTCCAAGCAGAAAAGCATCATTTAGTTGTCACCAGCAGCGTTGTGTCTCGTAGGTCCTGCAAAGAGCGGAGTGTGTGTGGGACTGTGGGACGGAGGGGCAGCCTCCACTAATATGTACTCCTGCGGGGCTTTGAACTCATTGGTGACGTCAGCTGCGATTAGCATAAGAAAGCGGATAGCGTGGAGACTTGCCAGAGGAACCCGAAATACTAGCAGTACCGTTTCATTTAATATTGAGTTCAAGACTTCCCATCTCTGTCCCAATTTTTTCTTTCTTTAAATTTGAGGTTTTCCAGGAACCTCCATTTTTTTTAAGGGTTAAAGTGACCTACTGGTGGTTACATTAACTTGTGATGCAAGAGCTGAGCCTATCTTTACCATTGCACAGCTGAAATAACACACAAAAACTGAACGTAAAAATGTCACATTACCACGGCTTCTTGAGTATAAAACCAGTTAAATCGTAGAGGCAAAAATATAAATCATTCACAATGATAGGAAATTAGCATTGTCTTTTATTCATTCCTTTACAACAATTATACACTTTTATGAGGTACTAATAATTTCCACGAAATACATGGAACAAGGTCTATATTCTATTTCCAAACGATACAGTATTTCAAACCACGTCATTTAACAATTGTCCGGCATTGCATAAAAGCAATGCCGGCAGTGTTATGCAGCATTATGCATAATCAACAAATACACATAAATACTTCATAATATATCTCATTCATGCATGACAATATAAAAAATATTATTATATATTATAATGTGATACTACAGCATCCCCTATAACTCTATTCTATTCCAAATAAATTACATTCACAGACCTTTTACCTGACATGCTGACTAAATGGTACCCATTAAAACATAACATCAGAGCAAGTGTCTCTCTCTGGTGGCTTATCTAGCCCGGTGGCAGGGACCCTTGATCCAGGGTGACTCTCCATGCTGCATGTCGGCCCACTGTGAATGGCACAGCTCTGTGGTGCGTGGGCGTCACTGACAGTGGAGACAACATCTGAGAGCCCGGCTCTTCTCCCCTCTCTCCGTTCCCCACTCACCCAGGGCCGACACACATTTCGAAGACAAAGCCTTGTTTTCTCAGACAAGAGATGGCTGCGATGATTGATATCCTAGTTCAACTTTTATTTTCTTTCATCAGAACCGTGCTGCAGCAGAATCAGTTGGCCGTGGACCGAGGTTTTCTGTGGAGGAAATCAAAGCAGTCATTATATGGTAACAATTACCTGAAGGCGATCTTCAGAAATGTTTATAGGGAAATGTTAAGATTGGAACTTTTGGAATGTAATTATCCTTCAAAGTTTGCCAGTTTACAATATATAGGTACATGTTATTGAAATCAAATACTTTTTGTTCGTAATATAACAACTGTATTCATCCCCGCACAATGACTGGTGTGTGCGGTCACGCCTGCTCTCATTATTTTATTTCATATTATTTGTATAAATCTGTAGTTTATTTATTGCAGATGACACAACACATACTCATGTGGAAATTGCAACCACAATGAAAATCATAAACCATTTAGCCGTATTTTGATAGGTATTACAATCTTTCAAGGAGGCTCGAAATGAATTGAATCTTAGATCAATTCAAATAAATAAGGGATTTTCCACACGTACAATCTGCAGGGGTAAGGGCTTGGTGGCCCGACTCAAAGAGGAGAGTGTGAATGGCAGGCAGTCAAGCTAGGAATTCAGCAGCGATGGCGTGGGAGGAAAGGCCCCTATGGCACACAATGTTTTGCCATTGTCCCTCTATCGGAAGAGGATCAGGGTTATACCAAGAGTCCAGAGGCCTTACACCGGGAGATAGTGGCGTTCAACTTTCACCCAGGAGATTTGAACCTGAATGGTCTAGAAGCCACAATAGTCCCCCTTGAGATGGAAAACTCTGGAGTATGTTCCCGACACCAAGACGGAGGTCCAGCAGACCGCCACCAGGGCTGGCATGGAGAGTGGGGAACAACATTGGCGAATTAGAAAACCAAGACATTGAATTAATCCATTTCCATTTAACTTTTATAAAAAATCTTTAGAAATGAATAGATGAACTTAATTTGTAATAATAGTAATATATATAATAGTAATAGTAAACTCAAATCTGAGAATATTTCACTAATATGCTATTCATTTGAATTTTAATATTCCTATAATAAAAAAAAGACTTTAATAAACTATTATTTCAAACTATAGACAGCTCATAGATTGTAAATTGGTTTGAACAGGTTTAGGATAAAAATTAGGATTCAGAATTACAATAACTCTGAAAAAACTTAAGTCAGTCCCACACCAAACTGGACAAGTACCTGGGCGATCTTCTCTGAACCAAGAAGAGCGCTCTTCATCCCTTGAGAGCAGCACCCCCCAACCCGACAAAGTGCTTTGGAGAACAGGGGTGTGTGTGTGTGTGTGTGTGTGTGTGTGTGTGTGTGTGTGTGTGTGTGTGTGTGTGTGTGTGTGTGTGTGTTGTGTGTGTGTGTGTGGTGTGTGTGTGTTGTGTGTAAGGGCGGGGGGGGGGGGGGAGACCATGTGAAAATTCAATCATGCACTCAGCAGCATTCTCCGGCGGTGCCCCCTCTTCTGAGGGGCTCCCGGGGCTCACAGTAGGGATTTGCTGCAGAAACAACAATCTCTATCCAGCGGGACGAGATTGGACCCAAGTGTCTTTTGTGCACCATTTGTTTACTGCCTCTCTCTCTATTGTGCTTTGAGGACTGCCCTTCTTTCAAGTGACAGATGGGGGGCACTTTTGAACATGTCATGTGGTCTTCAGGGAGACTTCAGAGCGGCCCCGTCCACATGTACCTACCATGTGGGCCTGTTTGTTTACTATCTGTTCACCAGGCCAGCGAGGAAGGACGCCACGAAAGACCCCAGTTTGTTACATACAGTCAAAACTAGGTCTCTTGATATTATTATTGTCTCGGGTTATAAATAAGTACGTAAAAAACCGCCTCAAAATGTTGACCTTTAACCTCTACAAAGACCGTACCCCACCCTCGTCTCAGGTGTGATCTTCTGCACAAAGTTCAACCAAATTATATATATGCTTTTATTTAAACTTAACACATTGTAAAAACGTTAAAAAAAAATAATATACTTGAACCTCCATGTCTGTAAGCTCCCCAAAAAAACGATGAAAGTAAAGAAAAGGCTGCTCCTACTCATCCACCACTTCATTCTGGGCCCTAGTGTGGAGGAGCCCCCGTGCCGGACACGCGTTTATAAAGAGGAAGAGAGCAAACCATTAACACTCAGTCCTGACCGCAGCGACCGGGGTTCAATGCCTGCCCGTGGCTGCATGCCTTCCCCTCTCTCTCCCACACCTGTCTTGCTCTACAATAAAAAGGATAAAACCTTCAAGAATAAATCTATAAAAATAGGAAACCCAATCACTTCCACCCATGAAGAACTCCCATCAGTCCTCCCATCACGACACCCGCTGGTGCTGAGATGGGGGGTGGTGGTACCCCATCCTACGGCCCAGTGATGAGGTGTTGGGGAAAGACGAGCTGGATCTGCAGCCAGGTGATGGGTTGGCTGGAGGGTGGGTGGTGGAGGAGATCGGGGTCTTACTGTGTGGCTGATGAATGATGACTTGAGCAGAGACTGGGCTCACGCTTCCCCATCCCCCACCCGACGCTCTACACACACTCACAGACACGCTCGCTAAAAATACACAGACATACAGATGTTTGACACACACACACAGACACACAGACATGTGTTTACAGTGAGGTGCCCTTGCTGTAAGCACAACAGATACATGGTTTGTTTTTTCTTCTTTTTCAAGTAGTCGGTTCCTGCCTTTGGGATGTGACAGAAAATCGAACTGCCTCACAGGTTGTGGTTAACAGTTTAGAGGGGTTAATCTTTGAGGTTCAAGATTTTATAATTTTTATTCAGGGAACGGCTCATGGAATCATTTTAAGAGAATTAAAATTTTAACATATTTTTTATTTTATTATTAGATTTTACTACAAATTAAATACATTTTGTTTGGTAATTTTCTGCTATTCTTTAGAGGAAATGGGTCGGCAAAAGTACTGAAAGCTAACGAACAAATAAAATGGGGAAAAGATTAACTGCAATTTAATGGTTAAACTCTACTGTGTAAACACATTCTGAGGACATAATATATGCCCTGAATGCCGAGGTGAAAAAACGAACAAACCAAAAACACACCCTATCAAACTAAAAATGGTATCTTGTCTATAGTCCAATAAACATAATGGTTTATATGTAGAAAGTTCAGATGAGCAGAACACCAGAAACATGGTGTTTAGAGTCAAATCAGCAACACCCCAAAACAAACCAAATGGCGTGTTTACAGCAGCCTTTGAAATCTTCCCCTAAATGCCAGCGCATTTTTTCTGTTCCTTTTGAAGGGTAACATTGAACTGAACCCCACTTAAAACTTCCTGTCGTCCCCCCTTGTTGGAGCTAAATCCAGGCTGGTGGATCCATAGCCACCACCTTAGCCCCCCGCAAAAAACATGGCCTTCCAGCAGCATTCCAGCACATGCGTCACTGATGAAAATAAAGCTTGTTTTCTGTACAAGCACGATGAATGTGTTTACACATTGTCTCCACCGTAGCACTGTCTGTGTGTCATGTATCCCCGGCCAAACCACCCTTCCATCCATCAAGACGTTAAGACCTTCATGACCCCCCCCCCCCCCCCCACTCCATTAAAGGGAGATCAGAGCACAGCAGCTACTGAGTTGAGAGTCAGTAAGGCCTACTTGTTTTATTAAAAGGGGACGAGGGGTGTTATAACGTGGAGGATGTTCCTGCGGTAAACCCTGTCGTGGGGCCCACAGACCGGCCCCATGCAGCCAGCATAGGGACCATGGGCTGTTGGTGGTCCACAGCAGCTGAGACAGATCCGTTTGAAGAGACACGGAGAGGGAGAGGGACGTGTTGATCCCCGTTTCACACCGAGCTAGGCACACGCGATCAGGCTTTGTCTGTTGTCACAACTCGCAGGAGGAATACATGTCTGCTCATAACAAGTCGCTATGGGTGAGGTTAATAGTGCCCAACTTGATGTATAGAGCTGGTAAATACACACATGAGGTAGGCCTACCTGACCACTAGGACCTGGGATGAGGGGTCCTCTACAGAGAGCCCCCCCCCCCACTCGTCTCTTTCAGATAGGCAGGTCGAGGGATGCTCACAAGTTAAACTAACCATAATCCCGCTGAGAAACTCATACCAAGAGAAAACTTGAGTTCATCATTGTACAATGCTATTTTAATGTCAGGTTATTATAAATAACTGAACAATTCAAAGAGTTTGGGTGGGCTGATGATGTAGTAAAACGAGTGAGGGTATTATGACTATTATAGCCAAGTCGTTCCTAAAGCATTTTCCAGCCCTTAAAACATAAGAATAAATGGGAATATCTGACTTCAGACCTCAGGGTTTCTATCAACATGAACTATGATTCTCTGTGAGTTGGAGGTCTGGTGCAAAGGCCCGCCACTGTCACTGGCAAATGATTGACAGCTAACAGACACTGGCGCAGTGGCTCATTTGTCTGGGGAGATTAATTGTTAACCATACTTCTACAATGGCCGGAAGAGTCGGTGAAGAAGAGAAAAACTCAAGATGACATTAAATCACCAGTTGAGGATGTTAGACATTTCTGCCTGAAACAACTCTGGCTACGAAAGGATGATTTGAGTTAATCCGAGAGCAAACATTTTATGGAATTATTTAAGGACATTTGCATGAAATAGTTAGTTCCAGAATTTAGGCTCTTAAGTCTATTTAAACAAAGATTGACTTCGTTTTTGAAGGATGACTAACTTAAGTGCAAGAAACTGGTTTCGCTTACCTCAATTTAACCCTTCAGCAACTGATTAAATCTAACCATGAGCACATATTCAAGATAAACTGGGTTAACAAATTACAGAAATATAAAAAAAAATCATTTCGAATATATATTATATACCTAGTTTGAAGAAGTCTGTCAAGTCTACACAATATTTAATTTACTCCATAAAATTTAAATATAATATGCCTTTTTTTAATATATATATATATATATATATATATATATATATATATATATATATAATTATATATATATATATTATATTATATTATATTATAAAAAAAAACCTCACTTTTGGGACTGCACGCATTGATCGGGAGTAGACTTATAGAGGTCACCTGGCGCCCCCTTGTGGTAAAGTCTAACACAGTACAGACCCAAAAAACAGACGTAAAGATCATCTGAGAAGGACATCTTTTAGAAGCATTTTATTACTTTTTTTGACAAATATATATATGAGGGATTTCCTATCATGGAAACATTCTTTCAAAGATACAGTTACAGCAAATAGACCCCTGTATATGGACATGATGACAGGGGGAATCAAAGAAACATTAAATGATTAATCTAATCTAACCTATGTGTGCCTAAAAAGGAAAACAATGGTGCAATTTAACAATTTGAAATGACTTTGTAACAATTTCATGATGTGATCTTTACAGTCTAGTCATTTTTGGTAATGCTAAAAACAAATGCCTAATGGGATTGTGTCACTTCCTGCATCTGTAGGGTGCAGCCGATGGTTGGGTAGAATTGCATAAAGGCACACAAGCTTCGATAACCCTCCGTTGAGCATTACTCTTTTTTTTGGCAAGACATTGGTCCCAAGGGGCAGTACAACCGTTCAAACTACAGGAGAAAAATAAAATTACAAAGGTCTTCCCTCTGCACACAGGAAAACAAAAGAGTTCAAAAGTATCTTGATTAATATTGTACCCACTCAATTATCTGGTCAAGTTCAAAAGTTAGAGGGGGGGGGGGGGGGGGGAGACAGGGATGGGGGCGGGGCTAAGGAACATTGAATCAGAGGTGTGGCGCTGTCAACAACCTCTCAAGAGCTTTGCTAGTTTACGTGATCTTGTGTTGGGCGGGGCTGGGGGAGGAGGGGGTTCAACACCTTCAACATTTTCACAGAGGATGCAGCTCAGCCAGCGACCTCTTCTGCTGCTGCATGAACGCATGCAGGCTCCTCTTGCCCACCCTGAAGGAGCTCTCCTTGCGGGAGAAGGGCAGCACCACCTGCAGTCTGAGCAGCGTCTCGATGTTGCTGAAGCTGCGGATCTGCGACGTCTTCAGCGTGTCCAGGACAGTGGTGGGCAGGTACCCCGCCAAGGGGTCCAGCCACTTGTCCTTCCACGACTTGATCTCCTGAAACAGAGACACTTTGTCCGGCAGGTCCTCGCTGTACAGGCGGAACAGAAGGCCACCGAGGGTCGGCGTCTCCACCCGGGACATGGCGTAAGGCACTATCTCCAGCGCCCGCAGGGTGTCCAGGACCTTCTCGGCAAACAGGTCGGCCACCTCGGCGACGGAGTGCTCGATCGCCCTGCCGCTGACCGACTCGGCGTAAAAGTCGCTCAGGGGCTCCAGCAGCACAGGGTGCAGCGTGGGCACCTGGAGCCGGGCGGCCAGGGCCACGGCCTCCTGGAACCAGGCCTTGTGGAGGGCGTCCACGTCGCAGCGCAGCTTGCCGAGGGCCTCGGTGAGGTCGGGCAGCGTGTCCACGGCGAGCAGCATGTCCAGGGGCTTGCCCTGCAGCGACGCGCTCAGCTTGCCCGTGGCGGCCAGCACGTGCTTGCCCACCACCGTGGCGAAGAGGAACTCGAAGCGGCGCACGCCGTCAAAGAACTCGCCGGCCTGCTGCCGCTCGGCAGGGCCGCCGTCGCCCTCGTCCTTGAGGTCGTTCAGGCAGAGCATCAGGGGCTCCAGGAGCTCCGCCGTCAGCTCCTGCATGTCGTGGCTCCGCTCCCAGCTCTTCACCAGCTTGTCCCGCAGCTCGTGGCCCCGGGCCTCGTCGTGGGGGAAGGCGCTGAGGATGGCGTCCTCTAGTTTGTTCTGCCGGCCCGCGTCCGCCGTGAACCACGTCAGCAGGTTCTCCGTCAGCGCGGCGGCGTCCGCTGCCTCCGCCGCTGGCGAGGAGCGCGCCAGCCACACGTTGAGCGACACGGCCGAGCTGACGGCGCGCACCGCCTGCGGGTACTTGGCGGCGAGAGACGCGCACACCGCCCGCATCTGCGCGCCCGCCTGGCCCACGCTGAGCAGGGCCAGGCCCCGGCAGTACGCCATGTTGAGCCCCCACTTCTCGGAGAGCGCCGTCTCCACGGCGTCCGCCAGGGCTCCTGCGTCGGCGTGGCAGGGGATGAAGGCCAGCGTCTCCTCGCACTGGATGTCTTCCTTGTTGAGGTAGCGGAGGCAGAGCGGCACGTAGAGCTCGCCGTCCACCTCCGCCGCCTGCTCCATGATGATGGTGAAGAACTGCGAGTCCCACAGCTCCTTCAGCATCTCCTCGCGCAGCTGCGGCCCGTAGAAGGACACGGGCCCGCGGGGCCCCGGGAGGACCTCGGGGAGGGCCTCCTGCGGCAGCACCCCGTTGCCCTCCTGGGGGACCGCCGCGGCGTCGTCGGCGGGAGGGTCCGCTACAGCGGGGCCGCTCGTTTCCTCTTCCATGGATTCAACGACGGCAGCACCTGATTTCAGAAAGGAAAAGTAAGTCATGATGACTTAAGTCTTTGTAATCCATGACTCCGTTAAGACTTACAAATATTACAGGATTATATTTGTATTGGATATACTCTTGTGTTCTGTGTGACTGCTTTTGTACTTGCCTTTGATCAGCTTTAGTCCTTGAAAGGTTTCCAGGACCTACATTGCATTGAGCACAAATACATTTGCATTAAATATAAAAATTGTGTCAATAAGTTTGATCAATGGTATGGTGCATAGAAGGCTTTGGTGATAAACATTTCTTCATACCTTCCTGACATTTCCCCGGGTATACAATGGTATTTATGTAATGCCCCCACCACCCACCGAAAAACAAAAACGTGAAAGCTGAGCTGCTGGGGAAGGGATCAGTGGGCTGAACAGAGACGTGTGGCTGATGGTGGCAGGCTGGCATTTGAATACAATTAGGTGAGGAAATTGTTTTTTTGGAAGAGGTAATCTGAAGTTAAAAGTCATGATATGGGGTAATGTTTAGATATTTACATTACATCCTAGTCCTGGAAAGTTATTCCCACCACTGCCATCTTTCTCAGCCCAGCTTCGAGTATAGCCTGCCCTCTGGTGGCCCGTGCTGTGTACTACACTACATCACCTCTAATACAGTAGCTCCGCATTCGTTTTATAGAAAGCAGAGTCTGTGATGTTGCTGGTTTTGAAAATCCTACCTTCGGGATTTCTCAACACCCTGGTACACTAGAATACCTTCATACCACCCAAGCCAGCAGGCTTTAGAAAAAGAAAGAAATAAAAGATTACCTGGGCCAGACACGGCCTGCTCTCGGGATCTATGTCCATGCACCGCTGGATGAGCTCGGGCAGCCTCCGCAGCGTCTGCTGGTGCATGAGCAGCATCACGCGCTCCGTCCTGCTGCCCCTGCACATGGTGGCCTCCAGCAGGTCCCTCATTGCGTTGAGGGTGGACCTCATCAGGTCGCACTCGATGCTGACGCTGGGCAGCACGGCCACCAGCCGCAGCAGGGAGGTCACGGTGGGGTGGCTCCGGGCCTCCGGGTGGAGCAGCGTCTCGGATATTGACGCCGGCGGCGCCGCCTCCTGGTACTTCTCCCTCCAGGCCACGGCCCAGGCGTTGATCTCCATCTCCGCCGTGTCGGGGTCCGTGAGGTCGGTCAGGTATGCGCCAAAGGGCTTGTCCGTGGACTCGAGGCTGGACTGGGGGTTGCACGAGGGCAGCAGGGAGAGCACCGAGAGGGCCTGCAGGTGGCTCTCCGAGAAGCTGTGCTTCATCTCCTCGATGAGGCACTTGAGCACAGGGATGCTCAGGGTCTCCCGGTAATAGATCTCCACCGACTCGTAGTTGCTGGCCTCCTCGGGGAAGCACACCTGCTCGGGCCCCACCTTGGAGGCCAGCTGGAAGGCGTGCTCGAACCAGGGCCCGTGCACGGCGCCGATGTTCTCCAGCATCTTGCTCAGCGCCTCGATGATCTGGGGGATCTTCTCCGCCTCGCCGATGATGTCCGCCGGGTTGCCGCAGCGGAAGACGGTGCTGCAGTTGCGGAGCGGGGCGCAGGCGTTCCTGAGGATCACCAGGGCCACGATGAAGTCCATGCTGCGCACTGCCGTCGCCAGCACCTGGGCGTAGAGCGGCGTGGTGCCGACGGAGGTGGCGGTGCTGACCGCGTCGAGGCAGCTGAGGACGCCCTCCAGCGTGTCGGCGAGGGCGTCGAAGAAGTCGTCCCGCCTCTTCCAGCGCGAGCAGCAGGTCTCAGGGCTCTCCTCCAGCGCCTCCATGGGGGCGTTGAGCAGCCCGTCGACCGCCTGCGCCAGCTGCGCCTCCAGGCCCGGGGACCTGTCGAAGAAGCGCAGCAGGTCCTCCGCCACGTCGAGCATCCTGGTCACCGGGGGGCAAGGCACGCATCCGGCCAGCCAGTAGGCTAGGCCGCAGGACTCGCTCGGCGTGACGACCGACAGCGGGTAGCTCTTCAGGAAATCCAGAGACATGATCTTCAGACTCTGGCAGCCGGAGCCCGACCGCATATAGGCCTGTCCGCGGCACTGGGACATCGGCAGGCCCCAGTCCTCGGTCAGAATCTTAGCGAGGGCCTTCGCTTGTCCGTCGTCGTCGACGACGGAGGACTCGTCGAAAGGCAGGAAGCCGAGCAGCTCCACTTTGGGGGCCGATCCGCCGACATACCGGACGAAGACGGGCAAATGGCTGCCGTCGGCGACCCTGACGGGCCGGTCAGTGATGAGGGAGAAGAATGGGGACTCCTGTATCTCCTGAAGGATCACGTCGCGGATCCCTTTCGTCAACAGCATGGCTATTTCCGCTTTCCCCGATGTCGAGTTTGCCTCTGCCGTCGGCCCCGAGCCAGCGACACAGGCCCAGCTCCTGGACGACGCTCTCCGTTTCGTCGGTGGCGATCTCGGCCAGGGCGCCGTTCTTCTTTGCCAGCAGCGCGGCCAGGCGGAACACCGTCTCCAGACTCTGCTGGTTGTCCCCGGTGTGGCCGTTCTCTTCGGCTGGCGTCTCCTCCGTGGCGTCGACAGGTGGCTGGACCACAACCTCCTCCGCCTCATCTTTTAGATGGTCAACTGAACACGGCAAAGACAGAAACAAGAGAAGCATAATGAATGGCCTTGCACCGCATGATGCAACAGCATTGGTTTTTTCCACTGGTGTTATTTTAGGCTAGTGGTTAGTCATACAATAGCAACTACAGAAATTGCAGAGTCATGTCTTCCGTTAGTTATTTCTTGTTCTTCACTTTGTGAAAGACGGATTGCTTTATGACATTTATGCACATATTTGTAGTTTTATACTTTTTGCATGCGTCCAACATGCACGTAAATGTCTTTGTATGAGCTCTTTCGTTCACAATCCAAATCAGGCTGACCGTGGCAAATAATTGTTTCCTATCTGATAAGGAACAAGTTACAACAAGCTTTGTGATTACATTTGGTTGGGTATAATGATATTTTAATTTACAATTTGGTGTTAGTATATCTGATGTAAGTACAATACCTTCCATGTTATTTTCAGAGTTCTTCATTAACGTTTTGGATTCCTTATCCTGCAAAGAAATAAAAAAAATAATGTAATAGACAATATTAAACACACACCTTATCTCCATGAATTTACTGTAATTACGCCATGACAATAGTCCCGGTAAGTCCAAATACTAGCATTGCAGTAGAGAGGCAGGTGACCATTGTGGACACTAAATGTTAGATACATTTTACATTATACATTCTCTTTGTGAAAATGTATATAAAAAAAAATACAAATAAAAAAAGTATAGATAATTCTATTCAAAACTTACCAGACAGATGCCCTCTAGAGTCTGAGGGGTGACCTTCAAGCACTGGGTGACCATGCGGTCCAGGTCCCGGTTGAAGTCGGTGCCCACCTGGAGCATGGCGAGACACGGGGTGCGGTCCTTGGGCTCCGTGTTCTTCAGGAACTCCTGGAACAGCTTGTGCCGCATCTTGGCGCCGCAGTCCTCCAGCGCCGTGCTGGGCAGCACCGACATGATCCTCAGCAGGGTGTTGATGTTGCCAAAGTACTGCATGACGGGCAGCCGCAGCGTGTGGAAGATGGTGTCGGGGATGGTGAGGGTCACCTTGGTCTTCCACTTCACCCGCCAGCAGCACAGCTCCGTGAAGAAGTTGTCGGCGTCGGGCAGGTCCGTGCTGTACAGCGGCGGCTTGGACTTCAGGCTCTCGAACATGTAGCTGACGGTGACCGAGCAGGGCACCAGCGACAGGAAGTTGAGCGCCTCCTTGTGGTCCTCAGAGAAGTGGTCCTTCACGGCCGTCATGAGGTTGTCCATGAGGGGCACGCTTCAGGGCGTCCTTGAAGTAGCCCAGGGGCTTCCTGGCCGCGTCCCGGGGCTGGCCCGGGCTCTCGGGCTCCTCCACCTGTACCCGGAGGCTCTGGGCCACAGCGCAGGCCTCGTCGAACCAGTTCTGGTGGAACACCTTCATGTTGGTCTTCACCCGGCTCAGGGTGGCCAGGATGCCGCTGATCTGACACAGCTGGGAGGCGGCGCTGAAGTGGTCCTTCTGCAGGCCCGCGCTGAGCTCCTTGGTGAAGGACGAGGTGTTCTTCAGGATCACCATGGCGATGATGAAATCAAAGTCCATTATCTTCCGGAGCAGCGAGCCTGCGCGTTCGGACAATGATTCCTTCCATCGCTGCGGGTTGTTTTTGATCTTCTCCAGACACTCAACCAGTGGCTCCATTATTTGGACAAAGACTTCATAAGAGTCGTGCTTCTCTTGCCACAGGGAGCAGAACTTCCCTTGCAACTCTTGGACCTTCTCGTAGCTTTCCCTGAGGCCGTAGGCGATGACGTGGTCGACCTGCTTCTCAAGCAGCGAGCTGCTACCGAAGAACACGAGCACCTCCTCAAACACCTCGAGGGCTTTGGTGATGGCCGGCACCGGGATCGTCTTGGACCACCACGTGTTGAAGGAGTAGCAGGAGCTGTGTGTGCTTATCGCCAGCGGGGACTTCTCTTGGACCTTGCACGCAAAGGCCTTCAGCTTATAGGACATGTCCCCGGAGCCCAGGTAGGCCTGGCCCCGGCAGTACTTCAGATCCAGGCGCCAATCAACGGTGAGGATCTCCATCAGCTGCTCGACCATGGCGTCGCACTCAAGGTCGGCCTCTGGCGAACCCCATCAGCTCCAAGCGCATGACGTCAAAGCTGTCCACGAACCTCAGGAAGAGCGGGAGGTAGTCCTTCTCCCCGAGCGTCACCACGCGGTCGATGAACAGAGAGAAGAAGGAGCTCCCCACCTCCAACAGGATGCTGTCCCGGACCGTGTTCTCGCAGACGTTCAGGACCTCCTTCATCTCCGACTTGGACACGTACTTGGACACCTCGCTTTCTTGTTCGGCGGAGACTTCGGTGTTTTGCCGGCTCTGGCTGTTGTACGCGGCGGTCACCGCTGCCTGAAGGGCGGACTTGAGCGCCTCTCGGTCGGTCTCGGCACACTTTAGCTCGACCAGTTTTCACCCTCCATTTCTATGGTCATCGGTTTCGGCTCGTCTTCGTTGTCCTTTTCCACGTGGTTTCCGTCGTTTGCAACTGCTAAAATAATTACGCGGGTAAGGCCGTTTCATTCATTCAAAACAAATGAATACCATAATGGTATATATTTGTCAAAATTGAGCATTTTTATAATTAATGAGAAAAAACGTCTGCTTAATAAAAAGGTACAGTAATCAAACAAAAAATAAATGACAAAAGTAAAAAGCTATTCTTTTTTTTTTATATACATTCCAAAAAAGTGTTATTATTGATAAGAGATGTATCAAAATGTAAAAAATAGCTTTTCTTACCTTTGGGTTGCTTTGCTTTAACTGCATTTTCCTGTGACAAAAATTAGATTTTAGATTAGACATCTAAAATACATGAGGCAACTGGCAGAAAACTGAAGAATCACACTTACCGTTTGTAACAACTGCATGATTTCCGGATGGGTTTTCGCATAGGTCTCGACCATCTGCTCCACGTTGAAGTGCACGTCTTGGTTCACAAACACGTATGCCAAATGGCATCGTCTGAGCTCCGGCGGTGTGCCTTTGAGGTAGAAATGACATCTCTCCAGGACCATGTTGTACTGGCCGTAAACGTCGGCCTCGGCGTTCACGCAGGGGACGGTGCCCAAGACCCTCAGCAGACTCTGCACGTTGGGGTAGAAGCCGATGTCTTGGATCTTCAGAGTGGCAAACACGGTGGTGGGCAGGATCCGACGCTTGCTAGCGTGTCTCCACTTGAGCTCCCAGCAGCCCAGCTCCTCGTAGAAGGTGTCCGGCCGGGCCAGGTTGTTCAGGTTGGCGTCCGCCACCTTGTCCCGGCGGATGCTGAAGTTGTGGTCCGCCATGTACGACGGCACCAGAGACAGCCACCGGAGGATGCGCACCATCTCCACACTGAACACCCGCTTGACCTCCGCCACCAGATACTGCAGGATGGGCCGGCTCAGGTTCTCGCGGAACATGTCCTCCAGACGGGGTGTCGGTGGCGGTCGCGGTGTCCGCCGCCAGCGCGGCCAGCGAGGGCTCGGGCACCGTGACCTCCACGCCGAGCTTCTTGGCCCGGCCCATCGCGTCGCCAAACCACTTCCTGTGGAAAATGGCGATCTCCTGCTGGTACTTGGTGACCAGCTTTAAGGCGTTGGAGATGGTGTACTGCAATGTGCTGCTGATGCTGATGATGCCCCTGAGACTCGAATTCAGTATGCTCACACAACAAAGGGTGTTCTTCAGGACCACCAGGGTGACGATGAAGTTGAAGTTCTTCAGCGTGGGCCGGAGCTTGGCCAGCTGCTCGGCGGTGTCCTCGTCGACCTTGGAGATCACTTCGTTGATGACGTTAAGGAACGGCTCCAGGATGTCCAGCATGGTCTGGAAGGCGTCCGTGCGGTACTCCCAGTTCCCCCGGCAGGCCTCCTTGATGCCGTCCACCCGGCCCTTCACGTGCCCGTACGTCATCTGGATCTTGCCCTCGAGCCTCTGGCTGAGCTCCGGCGTTCTCCTGATGAGCCCGGCCACCTCCTCCACGGCGTCCGCCACGCTCTGGATGAAGGGGACCGGCATACAGCGGATGATCCAGATGTTGAAGACGTAGGGGTCGCTGGGAGAGAGCACCACCTGTGGGAACTCCTGGAGGATCCTGCAGGTGAGGTCGCGGATCTTCTGGCACATGCCGCCGGTCACCAGGTAGGAGAGCCCGCGGCAATGCTCCATCCTCAGGCCCCACTTGTTCCGCAGCTCTGTGAGAAGAGTGTAAAACAGGTTCTCCGTGTCCAACTCGCAGGGGAGAAAGCCGATGAGGTGCTTCTGGGGGAAGCCCTCGACCGTGACGGAGCGTACGAACACCGGGATCTGATCCTTGCCCTCCATGTTGGTGGCGTCCTGCAGCAGGATGGAGAAGAAGCGGGCCATTTGCAGGCTGTTCTGGATCTCGTCACGCATGAGGTCCTCGCTGAACTGGAGGATCTCTTTCTGGTCGATTTTCTCCACACAGATGGGATTGAGTTCCGGCCTGCCCCGGGATTCTCCGAGCTGCATCATCGGTTCATCTATATTCGTGCCATTGATGCTGAACCCGGTTAGAGCAAGGACTTCCTTAAAATAGACTTTGAGAGACTCTCGGGCTTTGGAGCCCGCCGTATCCTCTTGCATCGGATCATCTCGTGGTAGGGATACACAAGTTGTGCTGTTTTGTCCGGATACCTCAGACTCTTCATGGACCTCATGGGATTCAGTATTTTCTGACAAACAAAAATAATGTTGAAAATATTATATTACAAAAATACATAGATATAATTTTTTTTAAGCATAACTTTCATGTCCAATCATATTTTGATGTAATATTTCTGCTTGTATACATTGAGGCTTTAGGTAAACTGGTCGGTCTACCTTTTGATTTCTTGACAGAAGCAGGTTCCTCCTCAAGCTAAGGTCATGACAAAAGGAGATTAGGTTTGTTGACATGCATTTATTGTACAATATTACTAGAATAAAAAAAAAAAAATCCTACTGAAGTTCTATGAAGCACTTACAGGATCACCAGCTCGTTTTCTATTGGTGGTTGGTGGATTGGTTGATGGTTCTGTGTCTTCAAACACTGTCGGAACTGCTTCTTCCTTCAACACAAAATTGGAAGTCCCCTAAAATAGAAAAGACAAGAGATTGGTGTGACAAAATACATATAGAGAAGTAACTTCATAGGGAAAGGATGATTAGAAAATACAATACAATCATCAAAGTCACTGTCAGATATCAATGGAACCAGCAATACTAATGTTAGAGGAAAGGTATTATAGATGAAATGTGAAATATTGAGCACCCACAGTAAGTAGGCGGGAGGCTTTAAGGATTCAGAACTTGAATCACTGTTTTCAGTTACACTCTAGTGCTTGTGTAATTGTTTGAAGCTAACTAACATAGCTTTGCTGTGTCGGCGGAGTGACTTGGAGGGATTTTGAGAGTGTTGATAGTAAGATAATTGTAAATAAATCCCATTATAGGATGTGTTTTTATTATTTAAATCACCATGGATCAGCATTGACTACAGATATATAGCAAGTAATTAGTAATTAGTAACTACTTACTTAAAGTAAGTAGTAATTTCCCGCTAAATTCTAGCTGAAATGTGACATATTGCATCAACACAATAAATGCTAATTGAAAGAATTGGCTAGTTAAAGATTTAACTAGATATCAGTTACTACCTTTTGCAAAATGAGGTATCACAATGGTGATGGAGCCTATGGCCCACTGATGAAAGCCCTTTAATTTGTAGTAGTACGAATGTTTCAAACTGAGTGCTAGTGGCGTCATTCTGGGCATGCATTCAAATCACAAGCTGCAATTTCCATCACCCAGCAATGGTGGTCCAGAGAGGGCTTGGAGGAGCTAGGGCAACAGCCCTGCTCTTAAACTCCCTTGAGTGTGTAGAGGCGGACCATTTATTTTCATCATAGGTGCTACCACAGACAACGAAACTGAGATCTTCGAGATCACCACTTTAAAGTCGTGATGTCCATTTCCACTAGCTGTTGCTTAAAATAATCTGGACATATCTGTAGTCAGTAATGATCGATGGTGATTTAATTAATTGTATCAACAAAAATCGCATTCTTTAACTGATATATTCTATCAATTAAAAAATGCCGGCCAGCCCTTTACCCGCTATGCTTATAAGAATCTTACAAACAACACTCCCTAAACCACTCCGACACATGCCATCCCGAAAGCCAAGCAACGCTACATTGTGTCACACAGCTGTCACACAGAGAGTTATAGTGGACACAGAATGCCGTTATCGAGTCTTTCGAATTCTGAAGGATATATGCCAACTGGGAGGGGCTCAATCTTATACATTGTGGCTTTAAAGTCTTTATAGTATAAAAGTCTTTATAAAATAGTTTACCCTTTGGCAGCCAATTAAGTAAGTAATTAACTTACAATTATTTACAAAACAAATTTATTTAGGTTAATCAATGAAATCAACAATTTAATGGGGATTCATCAGTTACTTGGTCTGATAAGAAATAACATGGAATTATTGAATTATAGTGTGCTTGCATTGTAGTGTTGTATTAGCATTGGGATTACATTAGATGTATAAATAAAAAATACCAACCAATTACCAAAATGATCAATTCGGGCTCTTACCTCATGGGAAATTAAGGAGGGCTCAAAGTGTTTGGCACAAAGTTTGTAGAGTTTATGCAACTCTTCAGGACCTTTAGATGCCAAGTCTGGACGATGGCAGTTGTCCAGCCATTGTTTACAGCTGCAAAGAGGAGAATATATAAAAATGTAGTACGGGTCTCCAATTATAGGGTTGTTATTTTGGCATAATGGTAAACTAGCTACAGTAAGTTTATTCTTACAAATTGGTAGGCCTTTAAACAATTTCACTCAATTGGTAGATTTGAAGAATTTCTCTTCCTATGCATTGGTTTAACAATTAAAATATAAATGTATAGGGCTTCAACGTACCAAAAAGGGGTCTGCAATAATACATTACGATTATATATGACAGGTATCATCAACTAATAAGGGTAGCCAAATTTGTATGATTTTAAATAGTTAATAATTGTATATGCCTAACTCAATGGCTATCAACGCCAGTGCCAGTTCTAAATGATAAATAGTATGCTTGTTGATTTTTCAATCTTGTTTTTCTTTTCGTCCATGTATAAGAATATAGGTTGGATAAATGTAGTCTCAAAATAAAAGCAAGCTTATTTGAACAGCGCAGCTTGTGGAGGCGCCAGATTGCAGATAGTGACTTTAGTTAGTGCATCCTACACTCAGTATTGTGGCCGTGAATAGCCGTATGCACTTGGATTAATATAGTATAGTAGTAATAGTATATCCCAATTCAAATTACTATAATATCTGCCGTTTACTGAGATGTGATAGCCGTTGTCAGTCCAATTTAATCCTGCTTGCAAATCTATCATTGAATAGGACATCATAGAGTTATTGAGAAATGATCTTTGCTAGCTGACCTAACCTAACACAACCACCCTTGCACACAGTCTCTCTCAAAGGGCTATTTACATAACTGAAGTTTACGGGCTGTTTATTTGTCATGGTTAGACTGATCGGCCAAGAGGGCATTGGTAGCAGGTAATAGAAACGAGTTTAGATCATAAAGTAAAAAAAAAAAAAATAGAACCCATTTTATGTGGGACTTTTCTTTCAACACTAGTCTGCGCCATTTTCAATGGAGTTGGTGTTTCTATTAGCTAACATCATGTTCCGGCTAATGGTGGATGGCTACAGTACTCACTCTCCAGGATTTTATTTTTTAAATCGCATCCAATTTAAATAGGAAAGAACTTACCGGTCGGGGTCCGAAGGAAAACTGAAAAGGGTTATATCTGAATCCGTTTTCCCCTGGTCAGACCCACAGTTCGTCGCAGCACAGCAGTCAGTCATCTTGGACTGCATGTATATGGCTAGCAAGTTAGCTCGCTGGCGGTTGCAAGCTGACAAGCCTACTCTGGAGAAAAGCCTGCAGAGTAGCCTACAAAGTCATGCCTGGTGCGGTATTTGCGACCAACACGTCGAGTTTATTGCAACGCTCACGGGACGTATCTACGCGGAATAGAGAATGGACTTATTCCATTCTTTTAAAAAGTTGATGGTGCGCGGTGTGCCGAGAGCATGTACCTACACATTAACCAGGAACTAAGATGTACAATACATTATTTCGCCACTGGAGCGCGGAATGGAGTCGCGTTCTTTTCGGCTTTGTACCTTGTGTCTTCCTCCAACGGATTCACTGCTGTGATTGGTGTGCTGTGCTGAGTCGTGAATCCGTCCACATGAGGGGATGCTTGTATTCTTATATTTGGGTTTATTTAACCGTAATTAAACCGTTCATTTTAGAGCCATTTCAAAACACCCACCTTTTATCCAGAATAATGCATAGATGCAAGGCCATAAGAGAGCACAGTTTCTGCATATTTTGTAACTATAAAGTTGGTGTAAGAACTCGAGATGCCTTAGTAATTATTAGGTATTTGGTTTACCAAGATCAAGGAAAGCAAAATTTGGAATGGGGTGTGCCGAGAGTGGCTGGTGAAAATTGTTGGGGGTGGCAAATGAAAAAGGTTATAAAATAAATAACAAGGAAACGTTTGAGATTAGACTGGTTGGGCAACGGCCTATTAAATGTCAAGTTACAGGGGTTTCCCCAGTCCAAGACAATTAGTAGGCCACCACTGAACAAAGAAAGCCTGATCACTAGTGTTGCCAGAAATTGAATAACACTGAATCTATCAATGAATGAACCTCATATTGATGCAGTAGATTCAACATATACGTTGGCTGAGGAGGAACCAGATACATGCTGACGCTTGCATAGCATCAGCTAAGAAAAATATATCGATTCATAAGATAAATTAAATCATTAAACCATAGCCGGTTTTTTCCACCCTGTGGGGTCCAGATCTGTGTGCAGTTGTGTGTGTTTCACCATACTTTCATGGGAAGTAGGGTCTTATCAAAACAGTCAAAGATAATCTGGATCTAAACAGTAAAATATATTTTTAAATGTGTATGAGAAGATTATTTTTTTCTGCTTCACTCACTGTGGTAACTCAATCATAACAATAATCAGAAATATATATTTTTATTATTGAACTCGACATCTTAACAAACATGTCAAACATCACAGCTGTACACACTACTTTTCAAATAAAGAGTCACTGCTATATAAAGGATCTCTGGGAAAAATTATTCTGATACCTTGCATAAAAGCACTACTGCATATTAATCATAGGTCTTCTGAACAATTAGTGGTATTTTTTTTCCAAACGTTAATTTGTAATGGTTATTTGCATAATCTTCAAGTTTGGTGACCTCCTGGTGGGGTATTTGTATAAGGGATAGGTTGGCCTACAAAAGAGTTCGAAGGAATAGCAACTGGTCAGTAGGAACAAAACAAACTTCTCTCGTTATGTATGACCTCTAGAGTAGAAAAAAATATGTACAGATTAAAAAGCCAGCTTCCATATACATTTGCACTATTAAAACGGAATCCAGTATCAATGTTTAGCAACACCAGACCATCCAGCCTAAAGCTTCTCAGTCTCTGGTTCCGTGCTCTTCTCTGGTTCTTTGCCCTTCTCCTTTTCCGGGTACGCCTTCATGTAAGCCTGGACCATGGCGTCCAAGTCATGATTAACGTCAATGTTGACATTTAGGAGAGCGAGGCTTTTGGACCTGCAGTGGTCCGGTGTGTTCTTGATGTATCTTCGGTAGCGCCTGTAGGCCAGACCGCAGTCTCCCTCGAGAGGGAGTGTGGGCAGTATCCCGAGCAACCGCAGCACGGACAGCACGTTCGGGAAGAACTTCAAGTCGGCCAGGCCCAGCGTCTCCCCGAGACTCTCTGGGAGGGCCTCGCCCTTGCCCCTCGGGCCCTTCCACTTTACCCACCAGCAATGCAGCTCGGCCGAGAGGGTTCCAGCGTTCGGGATGTCGTCCTTGTACATCTGCAGGTTCACCTCTTCGGTTTCCTCCCCGGCTTTCTTGCTCCGAAGGCCGGGGATGAGCGACTGGCTGCCCAACGCCTTCAGGTGGTCGTCGCCAAAGAGCTCCTTCAGCTCGTCCACGACGTGCCTCACCACTGGGGCCGAGACATGCTCCTTGTAGTAGTGGTCAGGCAGGACGGTCACGCCGGGCGCCAAACCCTGCCTCTTTGTGAAGCAGCGCGGCGCCCTGATGGGGACCTCCATGGCGTTGGCCAGGTTGACCGCTTCGTCGTACCAGAACTCGTGGTACACGTCGATGTTGGCGGCCACCTCGAGGACCGACTGCAGCACCGACTCAAAGTTGTCTGCCGCGAAATGAGCTTCCTCCGCCGACCCCTGCAGGTTAGCACCGAAGGCACGTGTGAGCGAGAGGGTGCTTTTCAGCACCACCAAGCTCATGATGAACTCAAAGTCAGCTAGCGCTTTGGAGATCTCCAGAGCATCCTGGATCACCTGATCGTTCCATCGCATGTCTTCGTTGTCATGCACGCTGTCCACACAGAGTAGAAGAGACTCTATGATGTCGACTGCCACCTCAAATGCCTCACCAGTTGTGGTCCAAGCGGTGTGACAGAGCTCTTTGAGTTCATTGGCTTTCTCTTCCTTGTCCGGATAGAAAATTGCAATGGCGTTCTCCAACTCTACCTGCAAAGCTGTTGAATTGGTGAAAAATGAATGAATTTTCTTGAAGGTAGACATGACAAGCTGAACTCCTGTCAAACCCAAAGTGTTGGCCAGTGAGATGTTTAAGGAGCAGGTTGATCTTGGTGTGATGACTGCCTTTGGGTACTGCTCCTTTAGCTTGGCAACAACATCTTTAACTTGGCTAAAATGAGTAGCGGAACAGGAATGGGCCTGAGCTCTGCATTGTTCCATTTTCACGGCCCATTTTTCTGTCAGCTCGGAGAGCAGTTTTCCTGCCGCGCTGTCTCCCTCACCCTCAAAATTCAGAAATCCCAAAAAGGTTTCCTGCTGGCTGTTTTTTTTGTCAACATAACGCAGGAAGACGGGCAAGTGCCACTCCTCTGAAATAACCACCACCTCGTCCGTGATTAATGAGAAGAAGCCATTTTGCCCAACTTCTTCCAGAAGCTCACTTCGAACGCATTTCTCACAAACGTCGATCAGCTCAGTCAATCTAGTAGGGAGATCGCCATCTTTATCCTCTGCCCATCTCTTCTTCGAGGCTTCCTCTCCAGCATTCATGCGGTAGTCAAGCAACTCCACAAAGTTGCTCGAAGTCAGGCTCTCCTCTTTGGTATCGAGAGATCCTCTGACAGGAATGTTTTGCTCCCCCAACAGAACGAGTAATTCAAACAAAGCTTTGAGGTACTCTTTGTACCCCTCCTCCTCAGAGGGCTCCGGAGGATCTGTGGTCGTCTCTGTTTGGGACTTTTTGACTTCTGCAGAGGAAATCCACGCAAACAAACTCATGATACATACCCCGTTGTTGATGTAGTTATCACACTAACACTGAGATATTCAAGAGTTGAATAAGTGATTAATTAATTGAATCAAGGCAAAATAACATAAAACGTAGAGAATAAAGATTGAATAATACCCACTTTTCCTCATTTGTATGTCCCTTTCAGCAACTTCAGCCTATACAATGAGAGAATAAAGAGGTCACACGTTAGATTCAAATGTTTATTTACGTACAGTTAAGACGCTTACTTAAAACAATGGCAGTCCAGATATATTTACCATTGCATTATTGCGCTTCAGCTGTGTAGGTTGGCTTGGCACATCAAAAATAGATGGTATGGCATCGTCCTTCAGTACTGTACTCAGATACTCCTGAAATAGGGAAAAAAAAGAATAAAAGGTTAAAGCGCCAGGCAGTAACGGTTTTGACAGGGACATTAAGATGACTGCTTATCATCTATCAAAGGATCATGCTTCTCATCTCTGTGTGATTGCCAGACGTTAGTGATCAGAGATTAGGTTAGGGATCTCGGACGGCATCCTTTTGCAAATAGTTCTTCTACATAGGGTATAGGGTATGTGGAATAGTATGACTATACACGTATATTCAAGTGTAATGCAGCATGTTCGTGTTACTTACAGTAGCGTTACTCTCATAAGAGGAAGGATCGAAGTGTTTGACACAAAGTCTGTAGTATCTGTACAACTGTTCTGGCGATTTGTCTTTGAGGTCCTCATGATTGCATTTGTCAACCCACTGTTTGCATCTAAACAGAAAAAAAGCAAAGCGATACTTATTTTATATTTACATGAAAAGATTTGTGTTAGCCAATTTTATCTTACAACGTAAACCCACGCGCTATCTTGCTATCCTTACCTTTCAGCGTCCTTTGGAAATCTGAAGAGGGGATGCTGGTTCGATTTCCTGGTCGCACAGTTAGGAGCAGCGCAGAAATACTGCATGATCCCCTGTTACGATTAAAGAAAAGTAATTTAATAGCGGACGTTGACTCTCAATCCCATAACTCGATCCAAACACAACAGCCAGGCGTGGCGTGCTACGGAAACGAGGGAGCGCGCCGTGAATGACGCGCCGAATCTTTTTTACCCATAATGCTTAGGAATGAATGGACGAATGAATGGATTTCCGCTTTCTTTCAAAACATTATGCGATACTGTTACCTTTTTATTGTATTACCAAAAAACATTTATTATACCACTATATTAATATATTTTATATCACATCCACAATTTTAATTGATAATGTGTGTAAATCGAAATGCATATAAAATACATCAAAATGTATACTGGGATTTACAAGCCCTATAGCCTTAACCATAATTAAATAAATCTTCGGCAATATAGAAATTATGAATAATTTGAGGGCTTGTGGGTTATTCGATTTGTATTTAGGGCTACAAAGCCCTGGTTATCAGTTATGTTATTGGCTGGCCTGCTTTAAATTACATATTGGCTCTGTTCTTAATGTTGATATTAATTATAAACAACACACAGTACACCTGCATCGGTCACTCTTCAATTTATACGCCCACTTACCTGTTCCCCCAAACAAAAGGTGGGTAGAAACAATTATCTTCAACGCAAGGACGTAACATTGTTTATTTAAATGTTACCGGAAAATGTAACTATTAATTAATAATAAATAATTAATCTCAACCGTATAATTTAAATGAAAATGAAATAATACAAATAATGTGAATTATAAGGTTACATTATGATGAATAAAATAATGCTGTTTAGCCCAGTAAGAACATGTTTAAACATGTTTGAACATGTTTCTTAACATCTCCCATCGCATTGAGTCTTTTTTCCTTCACCATGTAAACATAATTATTACGCTTTGGGCGTTTTGTGTTGCTTTAGACCAGTAACATTGGAATTCTATTTAGTTTCAAACATTCAAAAAGGAGACCTCTAAGGACCGCCTCCGCCTGCCTGAAGCACAGTTTGAATTGGTTGGATGTTCCATTCTCGCGATAACACATTGACCAATGCCAACGCATAACCGCCAAAGTCAAAAAGACGAGTTGTTATTTTCCTACGGCAGTCGTACTGTGTGTCCCAGAAAGGTCAGAGACAGTAGAAGGGTAAGTTAACGATAGGTTTTGTTTTGCATGTCTGATTATTGATCGTACAAATTCATAATAGTGAGTTTCTATTTTCTAACGCACGCTTACTTCAGTGTATTGGCAGTTGGTGACTAGTCTACTGCATGCCACCACCCAAATATCAGTCATGAACGAGAACGTGGCTAACGTTTTAACGAACGTTGACTAATATTAGACTATTTCTGATCTTTTTATTGTTACTCTTAACATTCACTACATTTACATGGGATTGTGTTTTGTTACATGGGATTGTGTTTTGAAAAAGTTAATAGTAACCGTTGTGAGGATCCAATCTCATTTGAACGATGTTTTTATTTTGTATTTTCTCTATAGCTGTTTGACTACAAACACCATGGATGTTTCACGGCGAAATCCATCCAAAAAAGTAAGAAACTTGCTAATTTAATATTTGTTTCGATCTCAATGGCCCTAATAAAAGGAAAATGGATCTATGAAAATGTCTCGTTTTTGCATTAGGGAAATAAGGAAAATGCGCAACCAGCGCATGAGACCAAGCCTTCCAAAACAAGAACGGATCCGGTGGCCCCTCGACCCTTCAAAAGGATTGAAGCGCAACCGAACCAAGGTGGTGATTCCACGCAGGGTGACATGCAGTTAATAAAAACTGTCATCAACACCGTGCAGAAAAATGCCAAAGCAATGCCCGCTGGAAACGCCAATAAAAGACAGACTCTCAGTAAGGCTTTTCTCACAGAACAGGCAGTCAAACAGAAGAAAATCATTGAGGCTGCCAAGCCACCTCAGCCCCACACCAAACCAGCCCCGGGACTGTATAAAGGCAAAGTGGTCCAGTCCAAAATCGGATCTATTTGGAAGACAAGTGTTGTAGCCAATGAGGGGGATAAGAAACCTACTGCCAGGCCTTCAACCGCAAAAGTAGAAAGCCGAAGGGTTGACAACTTATCGAAGAGGTTGACCATGTCCGTCGCAGACTTGCCATGCCGAGCTGACCACAAGCCCAAATCTACAAGATCTAAGTCTGTGTCGGACGGGCCACTGCCAGTCCCCAAGCGGCCGGCCACTGGCCGGCCCCCAACTTCATTGCGCACTGCTCCCCCTCCCCACCGTAGCACAAGACCAGCGCCCCGCAGCTCTGCTAAGACCAGTGTGATGACCAAAGAAACGGAGACTAGGAATGTGAGAGACAAGAAGGTCTACCAGCCTTCGGCTTCCAGCAGCCTCAGTCAGTATAGGGTTGCCCATGGAGTCTGCCGCAGAAAGAAGGTTAATAGTTACTTAAAATATTAAAATTTCATTATTTGGGTTATACATATGGCATTCGCAATAACATGCATTTTTCATTTCATCCCCTCGCCAAAGGGCAAAACTGGCCGACTGGCTTGCGTCCAAGGGCAAGGTTCCGAAGAGACCAGTAATGTCTGCAACATTAACGGCCAAAACACTGCCAGCCAAAACGAGTCATGTCGAGCCTGAACCCAGCCAGGTCCCCGCTGCTACTGCTGTGGTTCCTATTCCCAGTGCTAGCCAGCCTGGAGAGGCCGCGAGGGGTGAGGACCCAGCCAGAGATGCATCGTCGCCCCTCACCATGAACGCCACCCTGGACCTTCTGGATAACTCTGATTTGGATCTACCCGTTTACCCGGAAGCCGGAGTGAATGACGTAAGGGGATAGTTTGAACTGCTATTTTCTAATAAACAAGTTATTTGTAATTTTAGTTTTTTTTTTTTTCTGTCCCTGACTCTACCCTTTTCTGTTGTGCTCAACGCAGATTGTGGTGAACCTGTGCGAGGCCCTGTCAGCCCTGGCAACAGATGAAGATGGTAAGTGTCTCGGGTTAAGTCAGGCATTTGTGAGAATGTGCAGCATGTACGACTCATGCTCTCCAGGACCTCCCTGGAATATTATAACTATTTATTTACATTGTTAAGGATAAAATGGGTCACACTTTATAGTCTGATCTAACTTGTGTATACCTTTTTAGAACTCCAACAGAAGGATCAGTCTGACGATTGTGAAATGGCCGGCGGCACGGCAAACCAAGACGAAAAGGAACCGTCTGAGAACGTCGCTGATTGCAAGGAGGTGAAGGAGGATGTAGAGACGGAGGTGAAGGAGGAAGAAGAGACAGAAAGTGATTCAGAGGAGGAAGATGACTGCAAGGAATCTGAAATTGATGAAGAGAGTGAAATGAAGAAGACTGAGGCGACACCGGCGATGGAGGATGCGTCGTCTGTGAAGTACAACGTTAAAACCACGCCCTACCTGCAAAGGTGAGTTCAGAGGTCCTGAGGAGTTCAATATCGGGGACCATGACACACCCGTCTTCCTCAACTTTGAATGGTTGCAAACATATTGTGGGTGACAGCGTGGTGGCGATGGGAGTGAATTACGCTACTTATGAAATTTCCATAAACGGAGACAGAAAGCGGAGTTCAGTGTTTCATCCTTTTTACAAAATCTAAACAAACCTTGAATGTGGATCTGAATAACTGTGTGTGTGTGTGTTGCCTATAATTCATATATTATTGACACCTTCTTTGTCTGTGCTTCAGTGTCAAGAAGGGCCTGCAGGGTGAGGTCCGCAGTGCGTGCGCCGGCTCCAGGAAGAGGCCGGGCATCAAGGACCTCAAGTTCCTCACCCCGGTGCGACGCTCCAGCCGCATCCACCGCAACTCCTCCCGACTGCCTCCCCTGGTGCTGGACCACGACCCCTGCGTGACCTCGCTGGCTGAGCTTGTCCAGCTGGACGGCGACGACGACTCCAACGCCTACATTTACAGGAAAAACCCTGCCTTGCGCAAGGACTCGCCAGATCCCGAGAAAGAACTTTTAAATGATTCAGAGTATTTTTTAAATAATTGACTGTATTCGGGTGGGGGGTTTCAGTTGCTATAACTACTCTGCATCTCATGTGGAGTTTTTAAAGCGATGATTATATCATGTTATCCGCTAAAATAACCAAGCTACAAATAAGTTCTTTATGTAAAAATGTTAATGATACTAATATAAGTAGGGTTCGTTTTGGTTTGCCTTAAAGTCAAATCCGGCGAAAATTGAGCCCCGAGTCTTTTTCGTCATGAAAACCCATAAAATAAGCCCTCCGGACACTTTTTTTCATTTAAAATCGAGTATAGAGCTTGCCCAAAGTTGCCCAGAGCAATGTGACCTCCCGAATGGCTTCCATGTTATTGACTAGGGGCACAGCGACCACTTCAAAATCAGCATTTTTTTTAACGCTGATCTTGCTCAAAATAGAACCAAATCTCTGCAGTAGCATAATTAAGGTCCCTACACATAAAACAAAGCATCAACAACGTGGTTAGCATACCAGAGTTTATTAAAAGAGACTGTTTTCCAAGTCTTATAAACTCCCAGTAAGCTAACTAAGTTGTTGATGCTGCGCGTTTAACGTGTGCTACTGCAGAGGTTTGGTGCTATTTTGAGCTATACTAGTGGTTAAATTTCCAGATTTGGAAGCATTCGCTGTGCCCCTAGCCAATAACATGGCAGCCATTTGGGCTTTACTTTGCTCCGGGCAACTTTGGGCAAGCTCTATACCCTGTTATCAATGGAAAAGGTGTCTGGAGGGCTTATTTTATGGGTTCACGCCGAAATAGGCGTTCAACCCTGGGTTCAATTTTCGTCTGAATGACACTTTAAATGTTTAAAGTGATGCATACCACAGACTTGTGATGTATAAAACAGACGCAACAGGAATGCACTACATTCAATAAAACGTTTTATATATTTAATTATGGTTGCAAGCCATGTATCTTTCACAATCAGGTTCCCAATTTCTGATCAAAATACTGATCAACTTTTTTTGCACTGAATTTACGAATCAGTGCAACTTAGGTCAGTGAAACAACCCTGTAGAGTTGAGTAGGCAGTCAGTTTGCCATTAAAAAAAAAAAATATGGGGCTGATAATTCAAATAGTTGAATATTTTACTGAGTTGGTTAGGTCTTTTAGCAGTTTAATTCAAAGCTGTATTTGGAACCATAACCTGAATTCCTACAGACATTAGCAGTTTAATACAAGGGGGGGGGGGCACTCATTTATGGGCCACCAAAAGGTAGGAACATAAGACATATGGGCTCCATTTAATGAAAAAAAGGACAAAAGGTCACATTTATTCCAAATTTTAATCCAAAACCCTCTCAAACACTTTATTTTGGCCACATGATGGCAGACTTCACTGCTCCATATTTCTTGAATTGTTTCATACTTTTAAACACAAGCTCTCTTGAGACCAGATGACATAACAAAATAAACCACCCCCCTCCCAAAAAAAACAAAACTCAACCACAAAACCAAAATCTCTTTACTGCATCTTGCCCTCCCCAACCAAAGTATAAAAAGTTCCTGTTTTCCCCCCCATTCGTCTGGCCACAGGGGAAGGCTGTTCAGTGCTTTTCGCTAGAAGGGGCTGAGTGATTGAGGACGGAACTGAGGGTATTATGTCCTGGAGAGACCTCGGTTGTCCAGGTCTTTCACCTGGCAAAAATAAACAGATCACTGGTTATCAAGGATAGCATATAACCATTTTTATATTTTCAAGCAAAAAGCAGTGTGCGTGCGTGCGTGCATGCATGTCAACAATAGGGATGACCAGATGGAAAAGCAAAGTGTTTACCTTGTATATCCTAACTAGCCAGTGTTCTGTCGTGTAGGCCTCCTCCAACACGTCCAGCTCAAAGTCTTTGTTCCCGATCTCTGCGTTCCTCACCCTGTCGTAACCAGGTGGGCGCTCTGCAGATACAAGGCATCACACTGGGGTCAAACTAAACATCTTAGCATTAGCCAGAAAACCCACGAATAGAACAGCGTTCAATTAAGGAAAGACTGTAAATATTGAGGTCGTATCGCATATGTTCATAAGCGCATATGTTCCTAGCACTAGCAACGAGAATAGGGGATCCAAAATAAGTCACCCCTGCATCCCAACCAGAGCATTTAAACAAAAGGGAGCCCCGAGAGCACGTTAAGGGTAGGAGCCTGGATCCCCGAGTTTGGCCTTTTGTGACTCACTGGCTTCGGTGTAGACCTGTCCGAAGCGGTAGTAGCACATCTTGTACATGAGGCAGTTGAGCAGCACGGGGGAGCCCTCGCGGTCCACCCGGAACTCCCCGGTGGGCGTGTAGTAGTCGTGCTCTTTGATGTGCTTCCCCGTGTCCGTGCTGCCTCCGATTCGCACCATCCACAGGAACTTGTTGATGTCTGGCGGGGGGGGGGGGGGCCGAAATGGTAAATGGGACTGCATTTATATAGCGCTTTTTCTGCAACCAGGCCAACCAAAGCGCCTCACAATATTGCCTAACATTCACACACTGACGGCGGCGTCCGCCATGCAAGGTGACAGCCAGCGCGTCGGGAGCAGTAAGGGGATCAGGGACACCTCAACACTAAAAGGTAGGAGGAGCCAGGGATCGAACTAGCAACCTTTAGCGGTTACCAGTCAACCCGCTCTGCCTCCTGAGCTACTGCCGCCCTCGGAGAAAAGACATGTTTTACAGAATGATGTAGTTACAGGTCTTTTTTCAGCCCCACTTAAGGAGAGAGGGGCCGAGGAATAGAGAGGACAAGGCAGCCGTTGGAAGAAGGCTGTGTCGTTTTCTTGTCATGTGATAGAAAACAGGTTTTGGCAGGTGTGTTGCTGCCTGCGATGGCATTTCCAGATTTCACTGATGTGAAAACGCCTCTTTGACTTGACATGTCAGTAGAATGTGCAAGTGAGACTCCAGACACCAGCTGTGATGTCACATCAAAAACAATTCAAATCCAACCACTCACGCTCAACCGAGAAATTCAAAACCAGCCAATCAACCAGGCAGTGGCTGATTCATCCTGACCTACCGTCTGAGGAGTAGCCTGTGAGTCCGCCGAAGATGACCAGGACGTAGCTGACGTCCAGCTCCCTCATGATATCATAGGCCTTCTCCTCCGTCGACGCCATGGCCTTCAGGTGGACGAGAAGTGGGCAGGGTGAGGCATACTCCCTTTGAGAGCGGATGCGGTTAACAGTTTGGGATTGAGACCCAGTGCCGGTCAGCTCACCTGTCCCACGCGGGAGATGTGAGTGTTGTTCCACGTGTTGTTGTCTACTAAAATCGTTCGATTAGCCATGGCCGTAATCTGATAGCCGTAATCCCACCAGGACATGACCTTGGCATCCTGGAGACAGAGGAGGGAACAGCAAGGTTCAGTAAAATATCCTCAACATCAATGTCCAATAAGTCTAAATACAACAATATTTGCCCAATTTGTGAAATGCATCAATATTCCATTTCATTCCTTAACCATTAAGACACCAGAGAGAGAGTTAGCTGAATGGTAAACTATTCACCTGTCAGATGCTAGGCCTCTATTGTATTGGATTATTGCTAAAACCCTGGTGCTTGGCTTACTTTTTTCTGAACAAAGGCCCAGACAACAGTAGAAGGAACATACAGACGATATTAACCCAGTCCCATTAAAAATTTCTAATAGTATTCTGTTACGCCATCGAGCAAAAACCATCAATGGCAACCATTACAACTCTGCCCTTGATAACTGCCCATTCAGTCACTGAACTTGAACATGTTAGCTGCATAGGCACTCTGACTGCTCGGGGCTGCCTGCACTTTGCACGGGACTGCCTGCACGGGACTGCCTGCACGGGACCGCCTGCACGGGACCGCCTGCACGGGACCGCCTGCACGGGACCGCCTGCACGGGACCGCCTGCACGGGACCGCCTGCACGGGACCGCCTGCACGGGACCGCCTGCACGGGACCGCCTGCACGGGACCGCCTGCACGGGACCGCCTGCACGGGACCGCCTGCACGGGACCGCCTGCACGGGGGCTCACCTCGGGGGTGTTGTGGCGCAGCCAGTAGTAGGCCTCCCTGAAGTCGTCGAAGATGATGCGGCTGCCGTCGCCACCGCGGGCCGACAGCACGATGGAGGGGGAGGAGTACGCCTCGCTGGTCACCCAGGTGGAGTGGAAGGTGTAGGTGATCAGGAAGAAGGCCATGACCAAGATCATCCCACTGGCCACCTAGTGGAGAGGGAGGGAGGGACGGGGACGTGGAGGAGTGGTTAACAAAATGACCTTTAACGGACGTGATGCGATGTCATCTGTTGGACCAGGGGCACAATACGAAAGATCTGACTTGATGGATTTGTATTCATATTATTTTAACCCTACAAGTTTTATTGTCCTTTCGTTGAGTTAAGGCAATTCAATTAAGTGGGGTTTATTACCAGTTACATTTAACATTACACTCCTACAATAAAATCTTTAAGATAATGAGGGTTTTTGATCGTTTTCAAAAGAAGGTCCTAAATCATTCCTAAAAACTTAAACGTGACATTAAATGTCAGCACAGCATGTTAGGTTCCATGAGGATTTCTGCTACCACACCTTCCACATCTCCACCCAGGTGGTTCAACTCCGAGCCGCTCAAATATTGACATGGGCTGATAAAACGCAATGAGACTATGCACCTAGCGAGAGGTCTGCTACTGTGAGGCTTCTCTCTTAAGTAAAAAAAAAATGTTCTGTGACGATATTTGGATATGTGAGAATTTGCCAAAGCCGATTAAAATAAACTTTGAATCATTAAAAAAGCACAACTTTTTAAAAAGAATTACACTTTGCTACCAATGTACACAAACTGTGTCAACAACTCTTCTGTTGACTATTCTGCAAAATGACTATTCTGCAAATAAACCAAAAGCCATGCAGAAGTGAACGCTGGTGCCATCTGGTGGCGGCCGGGCTCTGCCTACTTCGTTCTTGATGGGGTAGGTAGCGTCCTGCTGCTTCTTGCTCTTCTTGTCCGGCCGGCTCACGTCCAGGTTCTTCATATAGGTGGTGAGCACCTGCGACACGCCGATGCCCGACAGGATGCACATGACCGGGGCCAGCACCAGCATCAGACGTACCTGGAAGAAGGATGGAGAATGTGGGGCGTCAAGGACTACAAACATGGCTTCCACCCTTTTTAAGAAGCATGACTGATGTTACGAGGCTGACATTTTCCCCTGCCTCCACTGCAAAGGGGAAGAATGGTGGGTTGGCTGGTTCCAAGCCATGTTGTCATTTATTTAACAAGCCATAATTATTTAAAGGTAGTTAGAGCTATGCGTAAAACATGCACTGTACTGTTATATCATGCGTTATGATTCACTACTCTCCGAGTATCCCCGAGACAACTTTCTCCGATGTAACAATTTTAAACACGGTGTCAATGTCACACATTGTACCTTTAATTATTGACTAAAATCTAAATTAATATACATTAGAGTATTTCTACAATACAAAAAAAATCGCTTGAGGGTTTAAAATATATGCACTTTCCATTGACAAACTAAAAAGAAAGGGGTTATGAGTTGGGATCCAAAACCACTAAGGACTGGCGGAAAGCAGTGTTAGGTTCGAGGAGAGCGAGTGTACACGTTAAGGCCTCACCATGACAGCGGAGAAGTACATGCTGGTGACTCCATACATGATGATGAAGATACGGGCATCGGAGAGGTTGTTGAAGCAGTAGTATAGACCCACTGGCAGTTCAGGGAAATGAGAGGGTCATTTATACAGCAATGCAAGTACTTAAGCCTTTAAGATGTTGAACTAGTCAATTCAAAGTCCATTTTGAGGCATCCACATGTACACTACAGTATATCTTACACAATACTCAACTATTCTTCATGAATTTTAAAAGCACACTGTCTAGGAATGGCCCGACTACAACTATGAACTATTGAACCATTTAGCAAATTTTGACCAAAGTGCCTTGCAGTGATTTCAGATCTACATCATTGAGGAGCAGGTTGGGGCCCGGGTTGCTTGCTCAAGGATGCGTACAGGTATAACATGGACCTTGGGGATCGAACCCAGAGCTGGGGTCAAACTGCCATAACCACTAGATTCCCCAGGCCCTTAATAATGGTGGTGATCCACATGTGGGGTGTGTGTGTGTGCGTGCATGGGGGTGTCTCTCTACGTACCGGGGAACATGAAGACCAGCAGCTGCAGGTCAAAGTAGTAGGAGGACCAGGTGGTGGGCTGGTGCTCCGAGACGGAGGCGATGATGGGGATGTTGTTCTTGGCGTAGGAGGGGTCCAGCAGCGAGTAGAAGCGACCCGTCCAGGGAGAGATCTTACCTGATGACACACGCATACAGTAAGACATACAGTAAGACACCAGGACCCACCACTCAGATACCCCCCCACTTAAAGGCCTCTCATCACGCCAAAGTTTAAAAATGCACAGCAGGAAATGCATTAAAGAAATAATCAATTATGTACCAAGATTAAATAACGACTAGTTGTGGGGAATCTTAACGTTTACAATCATAGACAATATTAAAACAAGTCAGGCACGGAATGATGACGTGATTTCTGGCGTTTCGCCATACATTCTATAATGATATACATCACAGATCCTTACCCACAGGCACACGCACACCCCCCCCCCCCCCCCCACCCCCACCCCACCCTCACCAGTCAGCATGAGGACGGTCCCAGCAGAGAGCATGACGAAGCCCACCAGGGAGATGACGCTCTTGAAGAGCACCTCAAACTGCTGGGTGTTGAGCTTGCTGCGCAGGTAGTCCACAAAGGCGTGGATCTGGCAAAGGCCGAACACGCCGAAGGCCGCCATGTGTTCCGAGGACTGCACGGGCTGGTTGCACGGACCCCGGGGAGGAGTTGGTTAGCAACACGAGGAAAAAAAGGCTCTGCAGAACACATACTATGCAGCTTGCTGTGACCAATTCTGTAACATGCAATCGTATGTGCTTTAAAAAAAACCTAAACATAAGATGGTACGGGAAATTCACCCCGCAATTAGACCTGGGTCATTATGATCAGCCCCGTAACAAAAACGGCACATGACATCCAATATATATTTGCAGCAATGATTAATGCAACCGCTCCCAGGTCAAGGAGGGAGAGTGGAGGCTGGGTTACCTGGAAGCCGACGAAGGAGATCTGCATGGAGAGGATGGTGCCCAGGCAGTACACGGTGCAGTAGGCCACGTAGATGCGGTGAGAGAAGCGGCCCGTGAGCATCAAGACCAGCACGTGGAGGGGGATCAGGTTGATAAGGAAGACGTAGCCGCCCCAGGAGGACACCTGTGTGTAGAGAAAACCCCCAACACACACACACACACACACACACACACACACACACACACACACACACACACACACACACACACACACACACACACACACACACACACACACACACACACACACACACACACACACACACACACTCTTTAAATCTGCATCTAATAAACAGTGTACACTTTTGAATTCTCTAAACAAAACCATTGAATGACTAAGAGAGCTAAGTGGGACCACCGTCTCGGGAGCTGGGGAGTGCCGTTTGTTCGCTGGCCGCCTCTAGCTGCCACTTACCATGTAGAAGTAAGCCAAGGCACAGATGGAAGACCAGTACACGGAGCCGGTGTTGACAGCCTTGATCCACATGTAGTAGGTCAACAGCATGCAGAAGATGGCGATGCCTGGGTTGGAGACAGCAGTGGCGTTAAGATTCAATTCAATGCGAGCAGAACCTCTCCCATATTCCTGGAGGTAAAAACCGTGCCTTTTTCGGCATATCCCGTCTGAGCAGCCCTACCTTCGTTATCATAGGAGCCGGCTACAGAGCGAGAGATGTAGCCAGGCACGATTGCTATCATGGCTGCAGCCAGGAGCCCAGCGCCCGCATCCTGTGGAGGGAGCAAGCGTCAAAGAAAAGAGTGGAGAATCATTCACTGGGCTTCTTTTTTTTACTGGGCCAGTCTCCTTCACTTTTGTCAATGGTTTAGAATTGGGGTTTGGATCAAAAACAACAGAATATGTAGGTTCATAGGCATTTATTGGAGTCTGTACCTTGAGCTCCTTGGTGAAGTGGTAGGTGACGATGGTGGTGAAGGAGGAGAAGAGGGGGGCCAGGAAGACGCACACGTTGCGGATGTCAATCGTGATGTGGAAAAAGTGGAGGACATGATACAGGGCTGCAGATGTGACCATCAACCCTTGAGGAAGAAAAGAAGAAACGTTGCCAAGTTGATACAGGATCAAAAAAGGCATAGACGACAATGTTCTTGCATATGCACACAAATAATACTCCAAGTATTTCGCATCCTAGCTTGCACTTTACACTAGTCCCAATTCCTACCGGGGTAAATGGTTCCTCCGATGATTCGGCCCAGGGGATACCATGCCCGGTCATCAAACCAGTTGTGGAACTTGTAGAATCCTTCCTCTGTGAGGAAACGGGTTGTGCGGTAGTTGAAGTACCTTGGGAGGACAAGCAACGGGTAAAATGACTGATGAAGTCATGAATGCTGGCATATGACAACAGTTGAGGAAATATCCAAACAACTAAACAAACAGGGACTTACGGATCAAACTCATGGATGACACTTTCAAACCGCAACACAGAAAACAGTCTGGTAGAAAATGCTGTACAGAAGAAAAGACAAAAGTCATAACCACAAACTAGGTATGAAAACTACCACTGCAAATGTCAATAAATGTGTCGTTTTTAGATTACTTACAAAGAATAGCTGCCATAGACAGAATGAGCAACTTGAGCAGCGTGTCCTGTTTCTCATAAGAGAGGCGCAGGAAGCCCAACTTAGTCATTTTGGATGAGGTTGGGGACAGCTTACCGTATTACCTGGGGAACACAGGTGATGCACATTATATTTAAACCAGGGTTGAAACTCTTGTCCCGGTCCAGGAGTGTGAGAATATTATAACGTTTACAGCATAGAAAAGGGTCTAGACTCTCTGTCCAATACACCACTTTTTAAAAGTTTAGATATATTAAATAAATCAATGCGAACATATTTTTCCCAACGCTTTATGTCCAGCCCAACCAGATAAGGCCACGCATAGGTTGATGTGGCGTCTGGAACCAGGAAGCGGCCAAGCTCATTGACTTTTCTGCAGGAATTCCACATCTGCATCGCACACACAATACGATAATAGAATCCAAAATAGCGAAAGATATTCCCAAAAATATCAGATGAGCTCACTATTTAAAGTTTCGTCTGACTAACCCCTAAAAATATTTGACCATCAAAGAACAAACCAACAAAGATCCGTTGTATCTGGTTACATTATATATGTGCACATTACGAGTATTTAGCGTCTGCTGATATTTTAGATTAATAGTCTGTGTCTTCTACCAAACGGATGGGTTCATATCAATGATAATTTCAATCAATAAATGAATGCATGCTATAACTATACGACTAGCAATGCAAGCTAGCTAGCTGATGTGCACTGAAAAGGAAAGCGATGCTCTTTTCCGCTTTTAGTGCTATCAAAACAGCAAGTCCGTCTACAGAAATAGGACACCAAAAAATATTTGCAGAATATTGAATTCATTCAATAAGGTGGTTTGAAATGGTATGTTCACTCACCCACTCCTCTCCACTCCAGTATCTCATTCACGTTTCACACACAACCTCGGTGTACAATAATCCCGCCTCCACCACCTTCATGAGTGTGTTTATTGGCTGAAGCTCCTTAAAGTGCAAACTCGCACGTCTGTGATTCGTTTATCCGCGGTCGTCCCTGTGCTGTAGAAACGGAACCCGGGCGGAAAACTTGATGCTATAGTCTAGTGACGTGTCCTTAGCATTTTGACTCCAGCCGGTCCTTTCCTTTTAAGCAGTCTTCAGGAAAAGGTTGTTGTCCTTTAGACGGCGAACACGATCACACACTGAATTAGTTTAAGTATCCAATTTTGACCTTTTTGGACTAACTGTAATAATGTAAAAAGGCCACCGCTACTGCAAAAAAAATAAGCCTCTGAATTGTTTAAGTGGCTATTTTGTTTATTTATTAAAGCAAACATTGATCCTCTAAATATATTCCGAGAATTTAAAAATACGACGTGTGATAAGGGAAACAGCAAATGTAGAATACTGACCAATTTTATTGAAATTAGACATGTTACTTTTACAAAACCTCACTGACAAATATCAGTCTCCACAAACGCCATCCATCACTTGTCACCTCTTCCAAAAGATGGCCACTTCCAAATCCCTTACAAATATAGTCAGTTATTGTGATTGACTTTTTGTGGAATTCAAGTTACACCTTCAGAACACACAGTCATCATCGGCAGCGACTACCAACCAGAGGCCCATGGTCTGCATGGACTAGTGAAGTCTCCTTCTAATCCTTGAATTGAAGCTAACTCCACTACTCCCTCAGTTGCCAACTTCGCTAAATGAAAAAAAAAAAAAAAAAAAAAAAAAGAATAAAAAGTTTGGCAGTGTTGTCTGACTCCAGTAGAGTCGTTTAACTTAAACTACCTAGGAAAGACGGAAACATCATTATCATCTCATACAGGTCATATCATCCCTGAATTGCGGTGCCCAGAGGGGAGTGAAATGGTACTTTGGGATGAAGAATGAGATACAAATCAACACAATCTACTTTATGCCATTAACAAATCAAGATTCATTTTTCGGGGCATACAATGTTTTTTTTACTGACATTTTGCCAGCATCCTTGCGGTTTTAAAAGAAATTCAGCTAAAAACAAAGCACTTAATAATAAAAAAATACCATAGAAAGGTGCTCCACTGGACCCCAAAGCATTGCTACTCTGAAGGAATCAGACACTGTTCTCCTGCTACTTTGCATTTGACCTCTGCTGAAGTTCTTCCAATCTCTACTAAAGAAGCTCAACCACAAGTGTGCTTACTTTCTTTATAGGCAAACATGTCCCTTAAAAGAGTACACAAAGACTCCCTCTGTCAGGGTACATCGCTCCATTTCTTTAACCTGTTCTGAACACCATGGATAAAATCTTGTGCTGTAGGTAATTAACAGAGGGACATTCAAAATGGCACATAACCGGAAAATGAATAAATAATTAAAATTTGATTTAAGTGAGAGGCACAGGCAAGTCAGTTCGATTATCCAGTCTTGTTAAAAAAAAAAAATGAAAAAGTGATGGGCATGCCAAATCCACATTAAAAAGGGCCGCAGATTAGTAAAAAAAAATTACAAAAATTAAATCGTAGACCCATTGTCCTTAATCAAATGTCAGCATCCTCATCACCACCACCCTCAACCCAAATACAAATCCATCTCCCAGAATCCTTTTCCTTTTCGTCTTGTCCCCGCGCCTCCATTGCCGAGCCTCGTCCGGGGCCCGTCCGCCGGGGCCCGCCCTCCGAGTGACCGTCCTTCAGTGGCTGGCGGGCGGCGGTTTGTGGCGTGCGGGCGATGTGTGGGGCGATGGCAGCCTCTCGGCGGAGGGGGAGGGCGTGAGCGAGGTCTGCAGGTGGACGGTCTTGTGGAAGAGCTTGTTGCTGATCATCACCACCAGGGAGAAGAGGCGCAGCTGGAAGTGGCTGTGGGAGACGCAGGAGACACGGTCGCGTGGGTTAGTGACGGGACGATGCTGGGCAAGCTACATGGGCTCTTTTTGAATGATCTATCATCATAGCTGACACACACACACACACACACACACACACACACACACACACACACACACACACACACACACACACACACACACACACACACACACACACACACACACACACACACACACACACACACACCACCCACCACTACTCACTATAGCTTTGTGGGCGTCTGGGCCTCATTAGCGCTGATTATGAACAGAGGGAAGAGGATAGAGAACAGGCAGCCACTGCAATCCAAAACACAAAAACCAAGATTTAAAAAATCATTTATATAATGAATACTGGAGCGACTGATTGGAGACCATATGGAAATATATGTGTGCTTAAAGGACTGCGGATATTGTTCTTCCCAGAGACATCTGGGACAAGAGTGTGGAGTACCTGATTATATAGGAAGAGGGCAGAGCGGTCAGAAGAGCCATGGGCAACCCGAAGCCAAAGTAGTAGGGCCAGTTCCTCTCGATGTTGGACAGCCGCTGGTGCATCTCAACGCCTGACAACCGCACAAATTACAAACCGCAGAAATGTTAGAAAGAAAGCGTGGAAGAGTAAATCGTTGATGGTGATGGTATGCGTGTATGAACGGACGGACGGGGAGTCCCACCGTGGTTGAACCAGCGGTACTCGAAGCAGTAGAGGGAGTACAGCAGGGACATGTGCAGCAGGCTGACCATCTGCCCGATGGCGTCGATGGGGAAGAGGCTGACCACCATACCCTGGTGCGGCACACCATCAAGCACACAGAGTTACACAGAGCACCTTCAATCCCCTTTACACTGATGGGGAAACAATCACGTTAGGTAGCATAGTGCAAGGTTATACCAACGTTGAATGGCCAGAGGTGGTTTTGCCATTTCCACAATTGCATGTGCTACATATGCTGGAGACGTACTGCAAACCCAATAAAAACAAATCAGACATGTCAAGTTTATCAGAAAAGTAAATTGACTTACTTAAAGTTTAGCTAACAGACAATACATTGAAGGTTAGCCAACACCAGGAAAGTGTCATGTCATGATATTTCTTTCAATTTCAACCTTGAGTGTCACATAAACACCAAGTGTCACAACACTAGTTCAGCTTACATAATGCCCATTTAATGCAGTTCTTGGCAAATACATGAGTTGGTTACGGCAAGCATCCTTGAAGCCGCTTTGACCCTTTAAAAGAGATTTGGAGATGCCAATTGTACCTGGATGAGGAATAGAGCCTGAAGCAGTAGGTTAAAAAGCATGTCTGCGATGATCTTGCTGACGCTGGGAAACGACTGGGCCTTTCTGCCGGACACCTCAAACGCCAGGTCAGCTATGTCCTAAAAAACAAAACAGGACAGCGATTGACCAAAATCCCCCTCAAAGGGTCAAAGAATTGACAGTTGTTTGCACATAAAGTCTCTTATTTTGACCATTATGTGAAGCTCTCTTATATCGTTATTTTATGGCCGACGGTAATCCGACACCTAATCAATATCCAAGATACTTTCATGGGTTGTGATCCAATCAACCTAGCTTTAGACTCAACAGGGATTCTTAAGACTAAGGGAAACCCTACCCGAGCATATACTCGAGGGAGATACTCGAGTAGATCCATCGGCCATACTTCAAACTACCGGGACGACAAAAAGCATTGTGATGTACGGCCTAGTCCTTGTGAGGCCTCACCTGGAACCAGATGGCATTGACGATCTTGCTGAGCACAAACAGGGGGAGCACCCAGAGGGCGCTGAAGACGGAGGTGAGGATAAACTCTAACCAGGACCACACACTGCCGTGGAGGGACGGGTCTCCTGAGGGGGACACATGATCCAATGTAAACATAAGCTCTGGATGTCAGGTAGTAGTTTTAACCACTGGTGTGTAGGAAGACAAAGTCAACGGGATGATTATCAAAAGGTGTGGCGTAAGCCATATGGTAATTCTGTTTGTACATACTGTAGTACAAGACCACACCTAGTCGTGCATAGGCTGTGTTTGGAGTTATTGTGGTATGGGTACATACCGATGATTCGGGCTGTAATCATCTGCAGCAGCGGGATGAACAGCCGATAGAAGAGAAACAGACTGAGCTGAGGAGGATAGGTTTAAAGACTATTAGAATTGTTTTGGAAACAAAGACTGCTTAGTATTATTCTTGGAGCTAAAGTAATTGTATATCATACTTTTTTTAATTTTAAGAACTAGTATGATTCAATCAAGAGGGATTTGATTGGTTCAGTCAGAAATGTCGATGAGGTCATTATATTCAAAAATATCTCATCATGTTTGCTTTAAGAAAAAAAAGAGACTGGTATCAGGTATACACTCGTAATTACCCAGAATACACCTCCATTCCAGGCACAGCATTGAAAAATCCTACTGGCTAACTTGGGTTCACTGGAAGCAGAGAAGTGGAAAGGGGAATAACAGTTAACAATCCGTCACCATCAGTCAAGACCATCACCTTTTATGGAGGGTCAACCCAAGAGAAGAAGGGTGGGGTCCCCTTCTTCTCTTTGGCTCATGTCCAACAGAAGAAGGGTGGGGTGTGTGATTTCCCTTGGAGGCCGGGACCTACTTGTCCGGTTTGCGCTCCTCGCTCTGTGCCCGTCTCTGTGCCAGGGCCCCGCTGGCCCTCCTCCTCCTCTGCTCCTCCCTCTTCTGCTGGATGCGAGCGTCCAGCTTTGAGATGGTTCCAATCCCCAAAATGGAGTCCTTGATTCCCTAGGGGAAAAGAAGTGCATGTGTATGCAGGTTGTTATACAATTAAAGTTGTGCAGATACGGAAATAAAAGCCATATGAGAATACATAATTACTTTATTTCTGAAATGGGATCTTTAGAAAGGGAGACAACAGCAGGGCCTTCTTCAATATATAATGCTGATGTTAAATTGAACAAATTATAATTACCACTAGGGAGAGAAAATATTTCCCAAATGACTTGCAACAATGCAAATAATTATTAATTGATAGATATGTTTGTCTTCACACCACAATGTGGAATATGACAAGATCATTCATATAGTGTTTATAAAAGTCATCTGTTCAAACTCTTGAGGGGAACCGAGTAGTATTTTACTTTAATTTTGGTTAAATTAAGAATGTGAATAAACATTTCATATAGTCAATAGTTCAATAGTTGAGGAGGAACATGTGAAGGGTATGCGTTTAGCATGATGGTAATGATGATGATCGTGATGATGAGGAGGAGTATGTTGACCAGCTTACCGTCGCAACATTGCGGAGGAAGGCCCGGGCGCTGTCTGTCATCTCTGGACCAGCTGCAGATCCATCAACTGCTAAAGGAGGGGGGGTTTGCGACCTGGTGGTCAGTTCTCATGGCAGGGAGGAGCTTTCCCAGTAACCTGGGACAACAGAGGAAAATTGGGGCGAGGCCACACATCAGCAGGTTTTAATAGCATGAGTAATCACACGTTATCATTAAACAGAATTTCCCCTTATTTATCATATGTCTGTCAGCTGTCAATATGGTCTCTGTAGTGTCTGTGAGAGACTGTTTATTTATAATCCTGTTTATAAACCCATATTCAGTGTTTTTGTAGTAGTGGTAGTTTTGTACCATAGCCTATATACCAAATACATTTTACTGAACAAAAATATTACTCAATAATTACGATATCCCCCGATAATCGGATGTAAGACAGAACAATGTAGACTGCCTTCTTCCTGTCTCTGGGAATTCTTTGATGAAATACATGTCGAGTAAACAGTCCATGTCAAAACAATGATAATTTGACTAACGTTAATATCTGAGTTTGCGTCGTGGACCAGACCTGGCCTATGTTGTTGATTCGCGTTTTATTTTGATGACATAGGGCTATATATTTATAATACGGAATGCTGTAGGAGCTTATGGATCGTTACGTCACATCACTTTGTGCTGCGTAATGATCCATAACTACATTGTCCAATAGACTAGATTACAATAAAGCAGAAATACAATCTAACACACAATTTGAGATTTATTTCAGACCACATTTAGCAGACGACCATTTGTTTTACAAAAAGGTGGTTGCATGAAGTCAGACTACATATTTGACTTAATTACCCACACATGATAATCAGGAGCATATTCGACCCAGATCTTCTTAGAATTGTCCATACGCATTAGGCAATGGCTCCTTAAATCTGTAACATTAGCTGGCTGGTGCTTGGTTAGTGAGCTCAACCACATAGCTTAGATGGTAGCTCAAATGTAACGTTAGACGCCTCCTTTCGGCCTACAAAGACGCATAAGCACATTTTGTTGTTTCCTACACGATAATGCCAGAGATCGTGTTATCTGGGCTCTCAGGATGTTAAGACTGCATGACTCCTTATGTTTTGTTCACTGTCAGCTACGCCTTACGTTATGTGTGCATTATGCTTCGCGACTGATTTGATGTTTTTTCGTAAAGACAACACTCTTAACACGCGAGTGTTGTCAAAGAACATGAGTACGTGTAATGAAGATCTGAACTTACCTCATGCGACAAGCTCAACGTATATGAACTTGAGCAATTCGTGTTTTTCAACCCAGTAAGTGACAAAAACAAAACCAAACAAACGCTGGGTGCCAGGCCCGTGGGTATTGCGCAAGCTCCGACCCCAAAGGACCATGGGAAGTGTAGTAAATGTAGGTTTTTCAGACCTGTATGGATGGACAGTGAATATTATCCTATTTAGTAAACATTAAATTAATTGGTTAAGTCGATCTGGTTGGAGTTCATATATAACCTTCACTATCCCGTTCATTTATTACAAGGAAGCAAAAGATCGAAAATAATATAATATAAATCATGTTTGATTGTATTAATATAGGCTACAACTAGGCCTATATACATAGGTCTAATAGTTGTATTAATATAACAATATAATACTATAAAATAAACTATATTGAGGGTATGTTACAATGTTTATGAGGCCCTAAACACATTGAAAAGCCCTCAACATAGATATAGCTCCAGCTCCCCCCCCCCCCCACCCCCCCACCCACCCCTCTCTCTCTCTCTCTTCTCTCTCTCTCTCTCTCTCTCTCTCTCTCTCCTCTCTCTCTCTTCTCTTCTCTCTCTCTCCTCTCTCTCTCTCTCTCTCTCTCTCTCTCTCTCTCTTCTCTCTCTCTCTCTCTCTCTCTCTCTCTCTCTCTCTCTCTCTCTCTCTCTCTCTCTCTTCACAACTTGTACTCTCTCTCTTTCCCTCTCTCTCTCTTACCCACACACATACCTCACACAGACAACACACTCTCTCCATCTCTGTTCCTGGGTCTGTTGCTTTCCCAACTCAATTTATTTCAGCGGACGTTTATTGGAAAGCATCTTAAAGTGTATCAATGGTTGTTTTGAGAATAAGAAATTCCCACAAAAGGAAATATGCTTTTATCTGTTTGAGCATCTTTGGATTCATCATGTACCGATATTTAGGGTGAGTACATATTACATAAACAATGAGGGTTGTATCTTATTTGCTACATTGCTACAACATTATACTGTTAAACTTTTTCATGAGACTTGTTTGGCTGTTTTTCTATGGTAATCTCTTTGCATAGGAAAAACTGTAGGCATCTCAAGTAAAAAAAAGCATGAAGAAAGCATAAATCAAGTTGATTGTTAGGACTTGAAGTTTTTTTTAGATACTAATTTGCATTTCTTGAAATCTTTTTGCATATGTCTTGTCCTTCTAATACACATATTGCCCATTTACTTGTTTAGACAAGATTCTTGTCCTTTTACTTGTGCCATGCAAATTCCTTTCGCTCATGTCATGAGTGCTCTATTCAAAACACAAAAGCATAATGGCCGGATAACGCAACGAGACACAAATGCCCCAATTCTTCTCCAGGACACCAGTGGGGGGGAGGAGGTTGAGCAGGAAACTGGGCCTGCACGCCAACAACTCTCAGTTCACCCTAGCCGGGGAGCCCTTCCGCATCCTCGGGGGGTCTGTGCACTACTTCCGTGTCCCCAGCGCATACTGGAGGGACCGTCTGATAAAGGCCAAGGCCTGTGGCATCAACACCATCACCACGTAAGGCAGACAACCTCTTTGTGTAAACAACCTCTTTGTGTGGCTGTCATATTCACAGGGGGATCTGGGGTCGCTTGATGGAATGAGTACTAACATACTAACATAGAGCGGGGGGTTCTGGGCTGTGTTGGTTTGAATCCCTGCAGATATGTGCCGTGGAGTCTGCATCAGCCGGAGAGAGATGTCTTCAACTTTCAGACACAGCTGGACTTAGAGTGAGCGCCGAAATCTGTTCCTTGTTTGTCTGTCTGTCCGCACAATCAACACTCGCACAAGCTCCAAGATGCATGGAATCTGTGAGCCAACCAGCCATCCAACTCACCTCAGACTTACCTCTCAGCCATCAGGGTGTTGAGTTATCAATAGCTCTGGTGTGTTTGGGGAATGCCCCACATTGCGTCTGGTGTCACGTTCATATCATCATCGTCCTCACCGTTACCGCCGTAAGCCGCCAGGCCCAGGGGAGACCAGGGCCACCTGACAACCGCTGCAGCATTTCCACAACAACAGCAACGCGCAGCAAGGCAATTAGCGCTATTGGAGAGTAAGGAGCAGCCAAGGGATGCAGCTGTATCAGCTAGTGTTGTGGCCGCAAACGCAGTGCCCAGACTTTTAGACTTCCAACCCAGGAGATATGCGGCTGTGTGGCCAATGCCATATATGCATCTTAAAGATGAATATAAAAACTGTTATTAGTGCTGATGTAAGTGTTTGTATGGCAAGTGACATCACATGACCCAATTTCAGCCAATTAGAGAAGGGGTCTATTCGACTTGTTTTTGTTCCACCCTAGATGGTCCCAGATGACTGGGATAAAGTGTTTGGTTACTTGTCACAATGTCACAATCAATACGTTTCTGGAGTGGGAATGTGTGCCCTCTCTCTTTGGGATTGATTGAGTTTGAACTCTTTCTCTGATAGTGTTCTGTGGTCTTGATGGCAGGTCTTACATCAGTCTAGCAGCTGAGCTGGGACTCTGGGTAATCCTGCGACCAGGGCCTTATATCTCAGCTGAGCTGGACCTGGGCGGGCTTCCAAGGTTAGTCTGATGGTATCATATACGATCTCTATAGTTTCTAGAGCTTCTAATATCTATTGTGATACATACTGTGATTCATCTTTCAGCGAGTGTGGAAAACATGTGGTGCTATCTAGTCTGTGTACACGATAATCAACTGGTGACCAGTAAAAACTAAGTCAGTCGGTTAACGAATCAGCAATTTCCTAAAAAATGTTGCCCAAAAAAAACATTAATAAAGCTATACACTTTATAGGCTTTAGGAATTTGCCACACAGAAGCCAATTGACCCAGCCGTACAAAGTGCACATTCTTCTGTGTTAGAGATTGATTGCCGTACACTAAATTTGTGTGCAGCTGGCTTCTTCAAGATGAGAACATGCGGCTGAGGACGACATACCCGGGCTTCACGGACGCCGTCAACGTCTTCTTTGATAAACTCATCCCAAAAATAGCTCCACTTCAGGTCATTGCAGGCAACAAGCTTCACAGAAATATGTGGTTGTTTTGGATTTTCTTTTGCATAATCCCCTGTTACGGTTTTGGTTTCAGTTCAAGAAGGGAGGCCCGATTATTGCAGTACAGTTGGACGACAGTTATGGGTCCTATGCCAAGGACAACCGCTATATGGCTTTCATCAAGGAGGTAGTGGGCCTTGTGACATCACACGTAGGTACAGGCAATGCGGGTGTGTTGTTGTGACTGTATTGTTTTCTCAAAGTCCTTGACGTCCAGGGGTGTCAGTGAAATGCTGCTCACATCAGACCTTACCAATGGACTGAAGGCTGGCGGTGTTAATGGAGGTATACTTCACTTAGACTCATTTTACACATATTACACATGGGTAAAGTTCAAGCAGACATACACATGCACAGAGTCATGTAGTCACGCAGGCACATACGCAGGCACACACGCAGAAAAATTACAGTTAATTTTAAGTTACACACTCAAGGACACATAGGCATAAACATAGATTCAAGCACACACACACACACACACACAGACAGACCCATTCTCTAGCACACATGCACATATATCATGCACGTTCGCACAAAATGACATTAAACAATTAGATGTTAATTTAAATTACACACTCTAGGACACAGGCATACACGTCAATTCAAGCACACACACAAATACACACACACAGACGCATACTCAAGCACACATACACGTACATGAGATCATGCACCTTCGCACACAATTACATTAAACAATTACAGGTAAATAACACAAACAAGCAGACACACACACACACACACACACACACTTACACACACTAGGACTCACAAACACACACACACACACACACACACACACACACACACACACACACACACACACACACACACACACACACACACACACACACACACACACACACACACACACACACACACACACACACACACACACACACACACACACACACACACACTAGGACGCACACACACGCAAACACACACACATACAGACCGTAATGTATAACCCTTCTCTGGCAGCCATCAGAACGATGAAGCTTTGGAAGCTCCGTACGAAGGACATGCAGGAGCTGAACTCTGTCCAGGTAGTACTGATTGTCCGACGCCCGGAGTCCTGACATAGTGTGGGGATCACTGTAGAAGTGTTCACTACATAGCTCCTCCGTTGTGCTGTGTGTTAGCCCAACAGCCCCGCCATGGTAACGGACATCTGGAGCGGCATGGCTGATGCCTGGGGTGATCTTCACCATGTGCTTGCTCCCGAAGGTAAGAAGGACCTTTGTGACAAACATCTTTAAAATATGCTACTGATTTGATTTAGAAAAGGCAGCACTATTGGACTAAGGTTATGTTTACTATGAAATGGAATATCATAGTAAGCACATTTAAACTAATGTTATTTTTTTTACATTAATAAAAACATTAACTGCCACCAGCCAAAGATGAGTTGTATCATAACGAGACCTTTGTTTTGTTATAGACATGGTGTCCACTGTGAGGGAGATTCTGAGAAGAGGCATGTCCATCAACCTCTACATGTTCCACGGAGGCACCAGCTTTGGCTTCATGAGTGGTGCACTTGGAATCCCTTCATACAAAGCAATAGTTCCGAGCTATGGTTGGTTGCTACGTGATATTTTGCCTTAGCCTTAAACCATTTATATAATGTCTGGTTTTGTCTGTCTTATGTCCTACAAGAAAGCATATTGGCCTTTATTTCAAAGCCGCACTACACATCGTGTGAACTAGATGGCGGTGCAGGGCAATTATTTGACCACTACTTTTTTTGGTGTCTTCCAGATTATGACGCTCCCTTGACTGAGGCAGGAGAGTACACACCGAAGTACCATCTTCTTAGAGATCTTTTCAGTCGATACAACAGTGAGTCAGAACAAAGCTACAAATATACACTTATATATGCACACCATGGCTCTTATTTTGTGTCTTGTTTCTATGTCTTATAATTGTTTTACAACCTGATTACTACACAGAAACAGTTGAAGACGTCGTTGCCTGATTACCTGTTTGTATCTTTATTTATGGGTGATGAGTCTGTGCCTGATATGCCTGCACTGCATTATAGAGAGGCCTATGAGCCAGCTATCATGTATAACCACCTGTCCCTGTGGGATGCTCTGAGCTTCACTGAAGAAGTAAGTGCAAAGTTATTGTGTGTGTGTGTGTGTGTGTGTGTGTGTGTGTGTGTGTGTGTGTGTGTGTGTGTGTGTGTGTGTGTGTGTGTGTGTGTGTGTGTGTGTGTGTGTGTGCGTGCGTGCGTGCGTGCGTGCGTGCGTGCGTGCGTGCGTGCGTGCGTGCGTGCGTGCGTGCGTGCGTGCGTGTGTGTGTGTGTGTGTGTGTGTGTGTGTCTGTTTTAAGACAAATCATATTTGGAGCAAATTTATAATCGGACTAAAATATAATTTCCCTATTTTAGCCGTTTAAATCCGCAACACCGGTCAATATGGAGAACCTACCAGTGAATAATAAAAACGGCCAGTCACAAGGATACACACTGTATGAGACGACCATCACTAGCGGAGGCTTACTGAAGTCTGGGGACAATGTTCGCGACCGTGCCCTGGTGAGTGACCTTTCAACAGCTGAAATGGAATGCTATAGTCTGGTTACCATGGAATGCCTTTACAAGACGCGTTTTTTATACTCATGCATACACACGCGCCATCGCACACACACGCATGTGCACAAACCCTAACACACATGCACACTCACACACACCAACACACCATAGACACGGGCATGCACACACACTCACACACACTACAGACACAATCACAAAAACAAATGTCGGTGCACGCACACACATCCATGCACACACACACACACACACACACACACACACACACACACACACACACACACACACACACACACACACACACACACACAACACACACACACACACACACACACACACACACACACACACACACACACACACACACACACACACACACACACACACACACACACACACACACACACACACACATCCACAAGCACACACACAGATAAAAAAATTGCACACACAGATGCATACAGCATTGCCTTCGATATGAATTATTGACAGTTTGTCTATTGAGTAGTCTTTAACAAATGAACAATTAATTTGGTTTCAACTTTTTTATCAAACTTAAATGTTTGTTAGAGTGATGTGCTTGACAGACTTATCCCACATTAACAATTACTTGACTGTATTGCGTTCAGTTTACTTTCAGTCTGCCTTAATAAATGTGTTATTTCTTCTCTTTAGGTCTTTGTGGACAGACGGTATATTGGGTTTTTTAAGCGCAACACTCTAGAGATGGCAGTCCCTGATGGCGAGGTAGACTATGTATCTATCAACACTCTGCCATTCTTGATTAACATTGCCTGGGTGGGCTGATGTATCGTGACTGGTTTGGTGACTCACTGACATAAAACCAAACAAAAAATCATTTCACCCCCAAAAGGGAAAGCGGACTTTGAGCCTTTTGGTGGAGAACTGTGGCCGGGCACACCAAGGCAAAGACCTTGACAAGCAACGCAAAGGTTGTAGTTCCACTCCACCGCCTTTCCTCCCATCAAACCACTCCCGCGTTGAACGCGCGTCCGCCGCCTCCACGCTCGTGTTCATTTATTATTCTTTGTTGCAGGCTTGGTGGGAGATGTTTTATTAAACGGAACGCCTCTGCGAGATTTCACGATCTACAGCCTTGATATGAAACCCAGCTTCATCGATAGGTTTGTTGAGATAAGACTTCCTATGTGCGAACGGCATAAAATGTAAAAATACTGCGTCATAGGATTTTTGTGTGCATAAAACCGTGACAGATGCTTTGTCCCAGTCTTTACCGGGCGCCGTGGAAAGCTCGGCCCGAGGTCCCCCTCTACCCTGCTTTTCTCATGGGAGCGCTGTTTGCCTACGGCTACCCCAGCGACACATTTGTGAAGCTTCCTGTAAGTGAATGCCAAAGTGATGATACACGGGCTTTGACGCCTTCTGTTCATGTTGTTTTCCCCAGAAACGTTGGCAACGTAATTATGTGTTTTGTTGAGCACAATTCAATTTTTCTTGCCTTTTTCTTTTATGAAACCGCAGGGATGGGGCAGAGGAGTTGTGTTTATTAACGGGCTGAACCTTGGCCGCTACTGGTCCAGTGGGCCCCAGCAGGCCCTCTATCTGCCGGGGCCCTTTCTCAACAGTGGAATGAATCAGGTCTGAAATATAAATCAGTCGCCATCATTTTGTCCACTTGGTCTTGTTTTTGTTCTCTCTCCCTCTCTCTCTCCCTCCCTCTCTCTCTCCCTCCCTCTCTCTCTCTCTCTCTCTCTCTCTCTCTCTCTCTCTCTCTCTCTCTCTCTCTCTCTCTCTCTCTCTCTCTCTCTCTCTCTCTCTCTCTCTCTCTCTCTCTCTCTCTCTCTCTCTCTCTCTCTCTCTCTCTCTCTCTCTCTCTCTCTCTCTCTCTCTCTCTCTCTCTCTCTCTCTCTCTCTCTCTCTCTCTCTCTCTCTCTCCCTCCCTCCCTCTCTGAGGTGTTGTTTACACTGTGTTTGTAGATCATCGCATTCGAGGAGCAAGAAGCAGACTACAAGATCCAGCTGGAAGATACGCACGACCTGGGCATGACCGCCGACATCAAGTGAACGTGTTGCCACATTATTTATCTGTATGTTTGAACGTTTTTGGTTTTGTCCCTGCCTACCATTACTGGATGATGAAATTACCATACAGACTAGGGTATTGGCTTAGACATTCGTATATATGGGTTATCAAATGCTCATTTGATAACCCAGACACAGGTTTACATTAATAGGGATTTTTATAACATGTATAACCGTACCTCTTTGTTATGCCAGCCCTTTTAAACATGGACCAAAAAGAACCAAATAAATACTTCACCATCGGCCTGTGGAATGCCTCCTGCAATGCTAAAACATGATCAGCATGAGACACATCCATTGGGAACATTAATAACATATGTTCATTTAATAAACATAAGATAATGCAGTTATAAGCATTAAATAACAGTAAAGTAATGGTCTAGTAATCAACTAATAGGGCCATCGTTTACTGATGGTGTCAACTGATACATTATTTAATATGGCTAGGGCTAACCCTAGCCCCCTACCCATAATCACTTGTAAACACTAACGCCTATGCTAATGCTATTCAATATGGCGTATTACTGCATTAACAAATGTTAATTAATGGTTAATTAATGTATGTAAAGTGTTACCATCGTCATTTGTGAATACTGCACAGTACTACACATAACAACTCCGAAGTCTCTAAAAGAAAGGCAAAGTTGGCACATTTCTCTGAAAAAATTAAAATACCCTGACTTATGTTGACCCAAGTGCTGTCAGAACAACAGCAGTAGATACAAAAGTTTGGAATAGTATCTAGCAACCTCAATGACCTTCATGACCAATGTAGGAAACCCTTAGGCAGACGATCATATAAATAGTGGAAGGAAAAAAAATACAAAACAAACCAGCACCACATTCAAATCCCATCCATATTGGAGACAAAGTCCCATTCATACTTTGGAGGGACATGGCAGGTAAAGTAGGTTTCTTTGTGAGGAACCTTTGAAACACACCTCTCTCTAAACTGTGCTGGAACATGTAAAGACAATATGAATTGATTTCCCTCGGCTCGCAAGATATTGCAGCATGTCAATCAAACCCAATCAACTGTCCAAATATGGATACCTTTACTCCATCTCCCGACATTACCAAACCACTAGTGTGTGTGTGATTGGATTAGCCTTTATAATCTCCCTTAGGAAGCGTTTGAGAAAGCGCAGGTGACCAAGCAGCACAACGTCTGTATATACACACAATATATCCATCTCCATGTACTATCAAACTACAGTTAACATTCAGTAACACACACAAATCCATATACCCCATACCATAAATAACAGGAATATTGCAGAAATGGCCTCCATCATGTCTCTGATTGTCATTTGCTGCTGCCTTGTCACAAGACAAGGGCCCAATTATTTCCCTGCACGGCTGCCCCACGCACCAAACAACTAGTTAGGAGCCGCGACAACAACAAGGGCCCCTATGTTCTGCCGAGCAGGGGCCAGGGCTGGTGCTGTAGGTCGCTGAGAGAACTCTTTATGGCGTGGCTGAACCCCCTCTTCAGGCCGTCCAGACGGATGGTGTTGTGTCCCTTTGTCTCAATGCTTAAAATATAATAAAATATAACAAATGATGAAAGGTAATTATCATTAAATAATTATTATTATTTAAACTATTCTACGTACGTAACATGGTTTTACATTAACATTGAGGGCGTTTAGTTGACGCAGTTATCCGAAGTGACTTACTAGTAGTACATTTGTCAGAAGAAAGAGAAACAATATACAGTACAGTCGGTACAGTAAAGATGTTCATAGAACCAGGTGCCAAGCACTTACAATCGCTAGGTTGACCCCCTTCACCGTATTCAACAAAGCTAGCTAGGATAAGAGTCAGGACAAGAATAAGACTATCATGGGGCATTTCCACCAGAGGGTGCGGGTCGGTTCAGTATGCAAAGGTGTGGCCTGGTTCGCGTTTCCACCGCCAAATGTGGGCCTGATCCAGACTGAGCCGTATTGAGCCGTATTCGTCTCGAAGTAATCCTCCGTTGGGGTTCTGAGACGCCTGAAAGGATGCCGACAAGGTCTAGCTACACACGCCGTCCGTTAATTAGTCGACAGAACCGTCTCTTCCGTGCGACGGGGATAATAACAAACAAACACAATTCCCGCAAGGTATTTCTGGACAGCGAAAAAAAGCTTTGTTTATTGAAGAAAATGTCACGCAAAAGTTTGATGTCCTTCTTAGACATCCTACATTGTTGCTCTTTGTTCATTGTGTCATGTTCTTCTTTTTCCTTGGATTTATTAGCAGGCTACACTGTGTCGGGATGCTATGAGGTCATGATGCTTACGTAGCTGCCGCCGCAATTGGCATACGGCTTAATCGCAGGGTACTGTCGGCGATGGAAACGCGAGCCGTAACTGAGTTGGGCTATACCGCACCTTCACTACTGAGCCGATGCTTGCTGGGCCGAAGCGTACCGCCTGTGGAAATGCACCATATCAGTGTGGTTACCTGGGTTGCCCAATACATGTCGTCATACTTCAACATCGGGATTTGAGAAACCTCGCTGGCCCTCGTTCACCAGTGTGGGCCTCTCTGTCCTGGTATGCCACACCAGCACCTGGTTGTAACATAGGGAGGAGAGCACATGAGATGGATGAGGACACATGACGTTATATATTTTCTTTAAAAGTCTTCAAAGATGTCTCATGCACACACATGGGCTATGCACTCGCACACCCGAGCAGAGAGAGGATGACTTCACACAATCGATAAACCACGACAATGTTGAAACGCGGCCCCATTCAAGAAACATGGGAGCATATATTTGAAAAGAGTCTAAAAGGCTAAGCCTGCGAGTGACAGACAATTAGACTAAACAAACAATTTAAACATCTTCTAATCTCCGGCAGATGACACCAATTGGTGACGCATAAATCATTGACTTCCTTCACTCCAATGTCCTTGTTTCCAATCCAGCCCACCAGAGAAGGGAGGGACCCCTGGGCTTACCTTGGTGCAGTTATCCGCCTTGGGCTCCAGGTCACTGAGAGAAACCAGCGCACTGAGCAGGTTGGTCTCCTGGTAACCCGACTTGACGTCGCGCAGCTTGAAGACGACCTCAGACTTTCGGATGAGGAGCTTCAGGTTAATGGCGAAGCCAGCCATGTCGATGGCGAATGGCCGATTCGGTGCGAACCCCGTCACCCAGCCGCACACCTTGCCCTGGGCGTTGATCTTGGGTGACTCGTATTTCCGGCCTGCGATGAAGCCCACGGGCCACACGGACACCATCGTGGTGGAGCGCATCTGGGCGGCGTGGGGATAGAGCGAGAGAGCAGGGAGGAAGAAACATCATGTGCTTGGGGTCACCCATACACGCAATACCAAATTGTGCGGAATGGAAGAAGGCAGACAAGCACTTACTGCTAACCTGACCCATAGCAATTAACGATTTTAAAGTCCATGTTTGTTCTACATGCATTTCAAAAAGTTAACCTTGAACGTAGCTATTAAACCGGGGCCATGTTCACACTCCTATCCATGAAAATCTGCCTTTTTGTTGGAACAAAAAGGCAGATTTAGAGTAAATTGGAGATCAAAAGATAATTGACACAGCCTCAGTGTAACATTTCAGTCCTCTAGGTTATTGACTCAAAGACCCTTCCCCCCCGCCCCCGTTCCACGCACGTCATCTTATCTGCAACATGCAAACCTCTCCGGGAAAAAAAAGCATGTCTGTCGTCACCTCCTCAAACAGCTGCAGGCTGTACACGTTGTCATCGTCCGCAAAGTACACCACCCCGGGGGGCGCCTCGCCCATGGTCAGGCGCAGCCAGCGCAGCCCCAAGTTCTTCTGGATGCTCCCCCGCGGGTAGGACCCAGTCATCCTCAAGACCCTGGGCGTCTCCAGGTGGAGGTGGGTGTAGTTGAGGCCCGTGGCCTTCAGCAGGCGGCGCACCAGGGCGGTGGTGTTGCGGGCGTCCTCGATCACGACCCAGTGCAGGTTGGCCACGTGGAGGAAGGTGTTGGCCATCCGCGTCAGCTCCGCCTTCTGCACCGCCCGCTGGAAGGTGGCGGTGATCACGTAGAGGGGCGCCAGCGTGGCGGACCAGGGCGGGGGCCGGCTGTAGACGTACTCGGTGCGCACCGCCTCCACGATGCCGCGGCCCGCCCCCGCCGCGGCCCCCCCCCACGGAGCACAGCCCTCCCTGCGGGAGGAGGGGTCGCCCCAGGCAGAGCGGCTGTCATTCCTTCTGTCTGTGGGGAAGGGGGGGGGGGGGGCATTCAGGACACCGAGGGGGCAGTCATGTTTTGGCCAAAGTGTTATATTTTACCCTACTCTACTCTCCTAGCGCTGCTGAGTCCCTGTGCCGCATTGCCTATATCCTAAGCCAATCAGAATGCTTTGTACGTTCCATTTTCACTATCTGCCTAAGTCATCTAGCATATTTTACACTAAATACATGATGAACCTTAAAATATGACTTTGGTAATTATGCTATGAGGCTTTACAAAACCATGGATCCAATGCCAAACAAATGTGATGAAGGAGCTAATCCTTGCGTGAAAACGTGCACACCCGTCTTCATTTGAGGCCTATCTATTGCTTGGCTAAAAGTGTGGGAGCTTTCCTTGCACATTGCATGCTAGAGCCATTGCATTGTACATCTTAAATATTGATCAATCAAATAAAGCGAGAGCCGTTCAAGCTGCAAGAAGCATCATATATTGTGTAACATATAAAATAGAATATAAAGCAATGGACCATCCACCGTTTGATGGACCATCTTGCAGACTCCGTAAATCAAAAGTAGGGCAGTAGCAGCAGCCAATACTAAATTACGCCACTCTGATTCATATTCGTGTTTTGGTATTTGCTCCAGATACATTTTTTTTTAGCTTCAGGCCATTTAGGCTCCATACTAATGTTATGCATTTCTTAGTTATGAAAAAAATTGGGGATCTGTATAGAACATGCTCCTTTATAACTTGATAACTTTCATAACTAGAGTCGTGGCTAGGGTTGTCCCACTCCCAGCCTCCAGGCATCGGGGTTTCATCACCCAAGGGCCACAATCAACCTATTCTTTAAAGGGTCTCAGTTTATAATAAGAGGTTTTGGGTTAAAGCAGCTGGCTCAAGGATAAAGAGGGGTGATATATACCCGCCATTCCTTTCCAGTAGAGGTCCGTATGGTTACCGTTGCTTAGGCGCCAGATGAGGAGTGACCAGGGCAGGGCGATCAGCAACAGAGTCACAAAGTCTCGATTGGTCACCATCTCAGGGCTGGCTGAAGCAGGTTGAGTTGGTTTGGACAGTGGTTACTGTGAGAATGGTCAAGAGATAAAGGCTAGAGTCAGTCCTCCACACTCCAACACAATAGGGGGCAGTATAGTATAGTATTGTTTCTCTCATGGCCCAGGAAGGGAAGGGTCTGGTTCCCTGGTCCAATGGGCTATCACTGAGACACCTTGTGATTTGTATTCTAATGTACCGCAGGCTATAAGCTCTCCATTAAGACATCAGCTGCAGGTACCTTCAGTTGTGTGTGAGGAACGTAGTTTTGGGCCACTTCAGCTTAATGCACAATATAAATAGGGGCCAGAATATGATTGGTCCTTTACCTAGTCTGTCATTTGAAATCTTTTACAGAAAGTCTTATGAATGGTGTTTGATATTGCAGTATGATTATGGTATTGTCTCTGATGTTCTGTCATTATCCTTACTTTGTTTAGTGTTTGTTCTCCTCTTGATTACAAATACCAGCTGCATGAATCAATATGATATGCTATATCGGATCTGAGTTTCCTGAGAAATATTTCAAGTGTCAAATCAATTTTAATGTTGTCTGCATTAACACAATTTAAACAAATGGACTTGGGTTCGGGGGACACACATGCATGGAACGCAATCCAATGTTGGCTTGTATTTGATGGATAACACCTTTGGGGGATCATTATGCACGGTGTGCCATCAGGTAAAAGTGTTTTTTTTGTTTTTATAGCCATCTTTAATTACTGTGTGTCTTTCATCAACACTTTCACAGCAACACTACATAACTGTTGATAACATTGGGCAATCTATGCCTGTAGGATTCTCTTTCACAATTCGGTTTTTCACATTTTCAATGTCTCACCTTTTCAGTTCCAGGCCAAGTCACAAAAACATCACAGTTCCACGTTGATGTGTTATTATGCTCCAAACAACTGTTGTATTCATACTTCAGTGCCCTCCGGTTTTTTGTTCAAATAAACAAAACTACCAGAGATCTTGACAACTTGAAGCCTTAGGTGTGCGAGTTAAGTTTCCTTCTCGATACTCACTTCCTAAAGGCTATGTTTATTTTTTTCACTGACTCACTTGTTGGAATTGTAACAATTGAAATACTTCTGAGACCCAATTATTGAGTGCTTCTCTGGCTGAAGGTATTCTGAAGTTGTTTATAGTTCATTTTCTTGCTTGACAGCCGCATGAAACCCCATGAATTGCATGGAGGGAGAAAAATCATTCAAAAAACATTCGAAACACTCAAAATAAGGCTGATAAGGATTTGCTGTCCAACGGATGAGCTCCAACAAACACCAGAAACAACACATCCAAGAAGTCATACTCACTGATTCACAAATAAAAAGATGCACTTTTGCCACAGAGTAGGATCCCAAATGTGGCAAGCCGGTGGTGCTTCCCCGGTTGTCGCTATGCAGCTACATCCATCACGCTGGTTAAAAAAACGCATCCACTAAAAACGGTTGTTTCTTGCTCTCAGATCAGCGCTTGGAGCAAGCGGGTGACAAACAGTGTGGTCCAAGTGTCTAGCGGCCGTATCCGCTAACCAATCCCATGGGTCGGGTCGCGTCCACACTGCCGGCCCTGTGGAGAGAGACGCACACAGGAGGTCAACCCCTCGGAAGAATGTGGCTTCTCATCGGCAAAACAAAGGCTGGGATTGTCACAGCTGACGGGGCAAGAGGGGAGCGGGACGGAGCACCATAGCTTGGGGGATTCTGGACAATTTAATAAATTGCATAATTCTTTTTTTTTCGTTTTGTTAATGTCGCAACACAGACATAACATATTTGTGGAATCCCTTCAAGCGGGATTTGGTGAAATTGATCGGCCAAAAGATCGGCCAGTGTGGCTGCGTTTCCCTGGCTGCATTTTATACACAGAGATAAATGACTCAATCCAGAGGGCTGCCCCAGCGGAGCATGTAGGCTGCTCTGCTGAGCGGCCAGCGTGGTGCCAGGGCTCGGAGCAGGTGGCTGACATGAGGGAGTCTCCTCGACAGGGCCGTGCCACAGGCTCAAGCAAAAGGTAGATCTTCAAACGCCTAATCTGCACACATGCATGCACACTTATGAATAGGACTTGGTTTCATGGGAGCTAAAAGTTTGGACCCAAGGAGGATGGGGAATTATCTGAGGGGGATTATCACAAGTAAAGTGTGCAGATCATTTTCTGGATTATGCTTTATTCTTCCATACCGATAAAAACGACATGATGTGCTGGACATGCATCTCAAAGAAAAGCCTCTGATTGTTTTCTCATTTCTCATTCACCATGAGAAAGACTTTATGAATTAGAAAGAGTTTTACGACAAGACAATGATACCAGGATCGAGGATGACATGAATTATTTCATACCACCCAATAACAGTAAGCAAACAAGAACAGCATGTTTAACCTTTGGGGATAGTGTTTGTGACCCTGGCAACAGTATACAAGCTTAATACCTTAATACCATTCAGCAAACTCACAGCTAGACATTGTTTGAGCGGTAGTGCGTGTCTCTGTAACTCAACTGCCTCCATAACATACTCATGCAATTGCTCATCATATTTCACTTTGTATCATCCAGTAACACACCGACCCTCAAAAACACTGCTATAAAGGTCTGTGTGTGTGTGTGTGTGTGTGTGTGTGTGTGTGTGTGTGTGTGTGTATGTGTGTGTGCATGTGTGTGTGCATTGTGTGTTTGTGTGTGTGCATGTGTTTGCATGTGTGTATATGTGTGTATGAATGTAAGTGTGCATTTGCATGTTTTCATGTGCATGTGTTTGCATGTGTGTGTGTATGTGTGTATGAATGTAAGTGTGTGTGTGTGTGTGTGTGTGTGTGTGTGTGTGTGTGTGTGTGTGTGTGTGTGTGTGTGTGTGTGTGTGTGTGTGTGTGTGTGTGTGTGTGTGTGTGTGTGTGTGTGTGTGTGTGTGTGTGTGTGTGTGTGTGTGTGTGTGTGTGTGTGTTTGTGTGCATGCATGTTTGCGTCTGTGTTTTTTAAATGATGACATAAATGTTTAAGTCTCAATGGTGTGTTGGAGCCTAAACGGAGGCACGTGGAGGTGAATACCTGAATCAGTCAACCTCGTTGTCAAGGCTGATAAAGCATCAATATCACTTTGTCATCCCGCCTTTTCCTCCCACTCAGCCAACCGCTATACATACTCGCTGTGATGGAACATGACCCCTACAGGCCCACCTCTCGGGCAGTATGTGTTTCCACTGAGCCAAATAGACGCATAAAGGAAATGTACGACACATTCTATTGAAACACATCCTCAAGTAAAGGGGGGTGGTAGGTTTGGTGAGGCGCTACATAGGTAGCTACTGTGTTTATGTGTTGCTTGGCAACCGTTCAGTCCCAGTCCAGTTGTGGATCTATTTTTGTTGGCCGAGCCAAATAAATCATGAAACTAACAAACAAATCATAATGTGTGGTTGCTTATTACTGTGCTTGTAGAACTGTTATATAAAAGCAATATCACATTCGAAGTCTTGCTGTTGTACTGAATATCAGCACGGCTGTGATTATCTTCGGCATGCAGTATACGGCCTCGTAACTTTGACCGAATCACAGCCATGCTGATATTCGGTACACCAGCACTCCCTCTCGTGTGATATTGCTTAATTGTTACACTCATCCAGAGCTATTGCTGTCACACCAACTAGCATAAGTTGGTTTACACAACACTCTCCAGCCTCTTTATTCATTCAGTGACTGCAATCATAGTATTTTAAGAGTAATCTGATTATTTCAATCTTCAACCTATGTGTATGGGTATAATTCACTCACTCATTCTACATTGCAAGCTACAGATCTTGACTGTCCACATTCTTACCACTCCGTCTTCCCTTTTTCTGACTACATTTCTTATCCCTTGTCTGCTTAGCGACCACAGACAGACACATTTAACATGCAATGTCTCCCAAACTTTACATGAAATATGGCCAATATCCATATTGTGGTCAATTGTGTTAATTCATGTGCATTTTTATTTTATACATAGTCCTCCATATTTTTTCTTTACTTTCAACTTTAATTTATATTTTATGTTTTGTTTCATTGTCTTTCTATTCCCACTTTTGCTTCCTCTACTGACTTCAACATAGAGTTGACAGTAGAGGAAGGTGTGACTTTGCCTCCAACAGTGTGAATTTCAAGAACTGTGAGTTGGGAGCATTCATCACATTCTACCAGGAAGAAAGGCTTCATTCTTGTCAAACTGACAACATTTTTGAAAAATGCCCCATCCAAATATTTAACAGATTCATAAGCTAAGGACATGATTATTATTATATTTAGCTGTTGTGATTTTAACAGTATCAGAGTTCTATAAACATCATTAAAAATTGATTTGATTTACTAAAAAATTACAAGAAATTCAAAATACCGAAGCTCAAAATATGCTGTGTAATAGTGCAGAATATTGATGTATCCAAATGTATCATAGGCTTGGTGGAAAACTTTCTCTTTCAATGAGAAACATAATCTTTTAAACATTCACTAAGTTGATCAGATGTTAAAACTGATTGTCAAATCATTGAAAACCACGACAACATTGTGTGTCTTGGATACAAGCAGTATCTGTCGTGCATCTTCTGCTTTTGGATATGTCTCTTCTCAAGATTTTTAAGGAGAATTTTTAAAAGTGAATGAGCCAGCCATGTGTTCCTAGATTAGCCTACAAAAACTACTATTTCCACAAATTAAAGAATGATGATGAATATATCAAATGTAGCAGACGTTTAGAGAGCGAGAGAGAGCGAGAGGGCGAGAGAGAAAGAGAACCTATGGGCCCTAGGTCAATTATGAACCATTTTAAAATCTACCTTGCTACCTAGTGATCCAGTGTTTGAAGGTAGGCTATAGGTCCTACACAGAGTCAATACGCAACATACAAGATTTATAGTTCAGAAACATTTGTATCGATTTCCCCTGCTTGTTTTCAGGACTCTGGACAGCGCCGCAGACATGAAGAACACCTATAGTTTAGTTTCTAAGCCCATGACGGGTCGATAGCAAATTCGACCACCAAACAACGATCTAACGAAGTGAACCGTAGCCTACCTGATCATGCAGTGAAATGGGGAAATCACGAATCTCAATGAGGAAATTTAGATTTTCGGTGAAACACTCACCACTCCACACAAATGAAGTTAACAATAAGTCTCACATGTCCTGCGACAGAAAGATCTTTCTCCCCTCCCCTCACTCTGCACACGCACACGCACGGATACACGCACGCTCGTTTTGATGAATAACTTTTCACCTTATGCACAGCAGCTACCGATCGAGGGGTCTCAGATACCCCCAATTTCGCACGAATTCCATTATCCAAGAAATAGGGAATAGCGGAATGAAGAAAAAAGGCCGAGAAAGCAGAGATAAAGCTACCTTGATTTGCGTCGTAGTTTCCTTCCCCCTTCTACAAATCCACTCACTCGATTTTAAATAAACCCCGTAAGAGAAGAGAGACAAAAAGGTCCTTCACTTTCTTCACAACATGTCACCAAATGCCCACCGACGCTGCGTCCCGCATACACGCCCGTCTTGGAATTGCCAAGCATGTGGTCGGTGTGGATTCGTCAGTTAGACTCCGAGCAGTGTCTGAAAGGTTGAAGCTCCGTGGCGAACTGCGCGCTCAAAATATGAATTTTGACTGGAGGATTTGAGATGCCGTATCGCATGCTGTTTCTACTTCTACTATATTCTTTTGTTGCTGTTGTTTTTGTTTATTAGAGATGGACGCATTTTAGCAGAGGTTTTGTGAGCTTGTCCGCCTGCACAAATAGAGTTGAGGGCCCCTCCGCAAAGGGGCACACAAAGTGATTCAGCATACAAATGAAATTCTGCCACATAAAAATAGTAATCCTCACACACCTAACCCATGGGCTGTTACCATGGGAAACCTGAGAGAACTAACAGGTACACATGGGGTCGCCATTAAGGTGAACATGAACGGCAGACGGGAAAGAACAAGACAACATGAAGTGGCAATGAAGTGGTGAAAGAACAAAGAATAGCTTGGCCTGGGTAAATCTATCAAATATCACCAAAACATATAGGCTAATAATAATAATAATAATAATAATAATAATAATAATAATAATAATAATAGCCTACTCTATTATAATAATAATAATAATAATAGAGGGGTCTCCATCAGTATTCTGCTGAATGTGGAAATACATTTACAATACAATACTTACTTAAATTAGCATGATAACATGATTTCAAGCACATTTACACAAACACATACACCTGCACATCTGTCAGATATTCTGACATGAACTCCACCCAAACAGGTTCACCTGGGCTCAACACAAAATGCTGCAGAAGAATGACAATTTAAGGTTTGACAGTTCAACAAATGCAAACGGCTGCCCAGCATAGATGAGAAAATGTTATCATTTTCTCAACGGAATGACGTTCCCCTTTGTTTATCTCATCGATCCATGTTGGGTTGTAAAATCCCGTGTGTGATAGCGGGCCGCTCCCCTTCAACTCTAAACCAATCAGGAACTCATGTATGAACAAGATTACAATTGTAGGCCTATCTAAGTATAAAAAAACGTCTCTAAATCAGTGTTCGTCGCTTGTCTGTGTTTGCAGCCCTCGTCCACCATCCCCTTAACCTCCGGAATTAAGCTCCGCCTGTCTACGGCAAAAGAGATAGCATCCCCCAGGGCCGAAGCACTCCATCCATAGTCCGCCGCCACCTGCAGCGCGTATACGCACCATCAGGGGGAACTCATACCCGACATACTTCATGGATCCATCGTCCCCCATAAAGAATAATTCGATCTAATCTCTTGTCTAATCGCCAGCCTAGTATTTATTGTTAATTTTAAATACTTGTCTCTCCTGATTAAAGCATAGCGGCCCATGGGCTGAAATTACTCATAATTTCACATTAAACCCTCCCACAAACAACATGTGAACGTGCAGGATTCAAGCACTGGAGTAAAATAAATCTATGCTTTGCAAGACAAAACAGTTATTTATGTGTGAAAATAATTGCATCGGGCCTCTTATCGGTATCCATGCATGTGTTTATGGCTTAGAACTACACCTTCAAGTATAGCTTTACCGTCTCTAAAAAATTGCTTTCATTCGTAATTGCGCCCTTATCTATTGTATTTTTCGGCCAAGGGCCGATGTAATGGTATGTCACGGCCTAAATTATTCACCGACCAAATGGCCAATGGTTTATTATTCATGATCAGCCATGTTGGTGTTGGTGGGGTGCGTTGGGTTGGTGGGTGAGGGTTGATGAGGATGTGAGGGTTTTAATGAAAAATAGGATACCAGAGTGAGAGCATTGAAGATTTGCTCATTACACATGTTCTGTAATGGGTCTCAAGGGCCATAATGTGTGCCATAAAAACCTCCGCCCTACACATCATTGTTCAGATCCTTGAGCAAAACAGGGACAATATGGGGCGCTTGTTTCAAACAGTATGTGGGGAAGGAACAAGGGGGTTCAGCCTTTCTGGGAACCCCCCCCCCCCACCCCCCCCACCCCCAGGCCCCTATGGTCCATAATTTAAACTTCTGTTTCGACTGGAGTACTCCCTGTTCTTCTCTGTAGTAATCAGCTGTTGTGGGCAAAAAGGTCATTGACAAATTCAAGAGGATCTTTAGGCTTTAGGCCTTGGCTATTACACTTTCAATGAAATAATCTGCCAAAACATCTATGTTCGCAGAGTTCCTAGAGATCACGCATCAGCATTTCATATGTGTGTGTGTGGTTGATGTACAAAAATCAGGGACCATCTTACATGGGGATGTATAGAGGCCTAACTAATCATCCATACCCCCACACACCACAATAACACACCACAACGACACTGTGGCTTTAATAAAGAGACACGAGTCACGACCCATGGAGTCTTTCTACAATGTTCTAATACTACATCCAAGGTAGACAGGGGGGGGGGGGTTGAAGGTGACAGTCATAACCGAAGCATTACTCCCATGCACTCAGGACTCCCCTCCACACACAATCCACACACACCCAATCCACATGACTGATGCTTGGGTTGCAGAGACACAGGAGGGAGGGGATGAGAGAGTGGTTTGTGGAGCCCATGCTCCTTATGTGCTCGTCCGTTGGTGTGATGTCAAAGAGTAGAGCGGGAGCATGTGTTCCAAAGGGGAGATACATTCATTACTTTACTGTACCGCCGGGTGAGAGAGGGTGATGGAAAGGGAGAGAGAGAGAGAGAGAGAGAGAGAGAGAGAGAGAGAGAGAGAGAGAGAGAGAGAGAGAGAGAGAGAGAGAGAGAGAGAGAGAGAGAGAGAGAGAGAGAGAGAAGAGAGAGAGAGAGAGAGAGAGAGAGAGAGAGAGAGAGAGAGAGAGAGAGAGAGAGAGAGAGAGAGACTCTTATAAATCATGATGGCTGGGTAATGACAATATTGATCCGACAGCTTACACTGGGAACCTCTGTGTATTAGATGAGTCAGGTTAACAGACCCGTCTAGTCCTCCCTCCCTTCTGTTGCTACAAGCAACGAAACTTGGCCTAGGGCCCCTCCCATATTATTGTTTCACTGTAGTTTCCATAAGATCTACAGAGATATGACGCCCATTGCATCCGCAGTAGGTTATAAAGCAACCATCTTTTTTGTTTTTATTAGGGGTTTATGGTGAAATAATGATGTGAACCTGCCTTTGTTTGTATCCACATTGACATTAGTTGCGCAACCGAATCGCAACCATCCAAATGTTCAAAGAAACAGCCATACGTCGTAATATGTTAAGGAGATAGTGTTCCTATCTCATACTGATAACATGTGCTAGTATGTGGTTTAACACCGGTATGCTAATTTAGTTAGAAAATTCCAATTGATGGAGGTCGTCATGGCAACCCTGAATGCTATTCTAATAATCCATGGTACAGTGGTGGCCTTCTTGAATCCTTACAACTTGTGAATGCTTGGCTACATGAAACCTTACAAGTGAATGCTTACGGTTAATGGGAGTGGTCGACTTGCTGATGTGATCGTTCATCCCTAATTGCTGGAGGTGATTCCGTGATTCCGCAATTTTGCAGCTGTCCATGCACCGGAGTGGAACAGCTGAAGAGACCAGGGGCTTGCCCTTGCTTCCCATGCCGCCATTCAGTTAAAGACATGATCATAATATATTAACAAGAACTTGGATATTTGATCCTCAAATATCCAATTAACAAAGTTATTTTTAGACCTGGGGATTCTCAGAGGGCTTTCCGAGTTTGTATAGGCCATTAACATATTTATTGAATTTGCTGTGTTGTATTTGAGTATTTGTGCTTCTTCAATCCCCATCGGCATTCTCTGGCCCTATCAGAGTGTGATATATTACCACCTTGGGTACGGAAGCCCCGGCCGGAAGCCGCACAGCTGAGATTGCAATTATCCCACAGATTATTGACTCAGAAGGGAATCTGGGAACTTTTAATTTGAAATCATGTTTTTTCCACTCTTAATTTAGCATGTCTCATTTTAGGAGAACACTTATTTAATGTGTCCTACACCTACAATGGCACCCACACACACACGCACGCACGCACGCACGCACGCACGCACGCACGCACGCACGCACGCACGCACGCACGCACGCACGCACGCACGCACGCACGCACGCACGCACGCACGCACGCACGCACGCACACACACACACACACACACACACACACACACACACACACACACACACACACACACACACACACACACACAAATGCACTGTGCCCTCACTCTATTCCCTGTTTGGGGAGAAAAGGGGATGGGAAATATGTACTTTTTGGGCATTGTGATCATAGTGCTGGATGCCCACAGGTGAAGTTGGGTCCAACAAGAAATATATGTCCCACCCCAGAGGGCAGTCTACTTTATTCAAAAGAAACGTAGAAATGTAGATACATAGAGCAGGGCTGAATGAGAAGGAACTTTAATCATCTGCTACATCTCCGGACCGGAGGCAGGGTTAACAATATATATATTCTGATGCATTTCAGATGCATTTACTGGATACAGAGTTAATTCTATTCTGCCTCACTCTGCCACCACAGCCACTGGGGTGTGAGAGTAAAGAAAATGAACAAACTGGCATTAATATTAATGCAAAGTTTTAAGTGTGAAGTTTTCTGGGTGGCTGGAGTCATGGCTGCCGCACCCTTTTGTCAGTTGTATTATTTGAGGGTGCAGAGTTATGCAGGGGGTGGAGGGGTTGAATAGAGAAGATTGAGATAAGAATGAGATACAACTATGACATATAGATATAATAATTGCATGCACACACACACACACACACACACACACACACACACACACACACACACACACACACACACACACACACACACACACACACACACACACACACACACACACACACACACACACACACACACACACACACACACACACACACACACGCATGCACGCACATACACACACACACACACACATTTTGGTTAAGCACAGCCCCCATTTTAACTGCCCATTCATCTGCTAGTTACTATAGGCAGCCCAGCTATATTTTATATTATTAGAAAAAGAGGTTCATGTATTATTCCATTTAACTTTCATTTTTTGGAGATTTGTCTGCGAAAAATAAACCATCATCATTTTGACTACGTTTTTTTATATCACAAAAAAATAAGCTTTCATCATTATCAGTACCATATCAATGAAGAAAAAAATCATCCATCAAAATTTAATTTGTTTTATTTTATGGAACAGAGAGTTTTTAGCCAATGGTGCATAATGCAAATAAAGGTACATGAGTTAAAGTCTCTGCAATATTGATAAAACAATGCTCTCTGGCCACAATAAATGAGTGCACTGCCTGTTCATTTGATAAATAATGCATTGTTAAAATTGCATACTGGCCATAAACATTTTTTAAAAACCTATTCACCTTTGGGGGAAAAGCATATCCCTGTTTTAACCAAGTGGTTTTAACCCTTGATCATCGTTGTAAGTTATCAGAGTTGGTATTAATGTCCCTCCTTGTGATTGGCTGGCTAGTTGGTAGCTAGGTTTAAATATCAGAAGTAAACCAAACCACACCTATTTTTCCTCTCCCTATTCAGCAACAATCGTTCAGTTCCAGTTTGGTTCAGTTCAGTCATATAAATGAGTTCTTTGTCCTCTGGGTTCAACATCCATTTGGATGTCTGTATTCGTGGGAGGCGGCCATCATCCTTGTTGCTGACCGGTTCTCTAGGCCTACTAACATAATGGCAGCTTGTCGGTCTTCTAGCCCGATATCTTCAAGGCCAGATCGGCCTACCATCATCAACTTCAGGTCTACTCTTCATTCACCCCCCACGCTTTTCTGCCCTAGTGGCCCAGACTGTTCCCTTTGAGGCCTTGATGGGCCACTAGACCATTCCCTGTCAGGCCTTGGTGGCCCACTAGACCCTTCCCTGTGAGAACTTGGTGGGCCACTAGACCCTTCCCTACATAAACATCCCCTCACAGTTGCATTGTGGTGTTTCTGAGAGAGTCCTGAACATGAATCGAAATTAGGCTCTCTATTCAGATGTCAGATGCTTTTATCCAAAGTGAATAGAGTAGAGATGCAGTGCACATTGCCCAGGAATGCTGGTAGATCGCAGACACTGGGGACACATGAATTCAATTATTTTAATCAAATCTTTAATTAAATAGTGCCACTGGTTTGGAAAACATGATGGACAGTACAGAATGCATTTTTCCTAAAGGGCTTATACATAAGAATGCATCATATACTTGTTGTATTGCATGCATCGACAGAGTTGTAGTAATGTAAAATCCCAATCAAACGTTAATTGACCGGGACCTAGGCAAATGAAAACTTGCCAAGTCTCGCATGAGAAACGCTATGGCAGTTTCAAACACGTCGAAAATGTATAAATAATTTCACGATTAAATGCTAAACATTGAAAAACTCCATTGCTAGCAATACAATTCTTATGCTTCCTAAATGGATGGGTCATGGGGAGATTTTTTACGATTTGGACGAAATCCCAATAGTTTGAGGGATTCAGAAATATGTGCGCAATCCATGATTTTCCATCGGATGGCGCTGTAGTCTTGCTTAAACTTGAGGTAGAGATAAAGATTGCGTTCCTTTAGTGCCATCTCTTGGCGATATTAGGACGTAATACGTTTACACATCAAAACAAAACAGAATAAACACGCAAACGGTCAACTTTATAAACCCATTGGTTATAAAAAAAATCCTTCATGTTTAAGGTTATTTATAAAATAATCGATCTAGGCCTACTGCTGCAAACAATCCGATAAATAGGACGCACATGTAAGTGCAGCACCCGTTAACGTTTAAAACCAACCGAGTTCCTTCTAAATAAACCCTGAATTGAGATGGATAATACAAACCGATACCAACATGTGTATGCCTACATAGCCTTGTAAAGCTATCGGGCAACAATAAAACAATCGGCTTTATATAGGCTACAGACGCAATCCAGAAATGTTGACAAATTGCACACTGAGCACGTTTATCAGCCTACCCATGTGTTTTCAAATGTACTTAAAGTATCAGAAAGAAACAATAAAATACGTGAGCCCTTAGGTTGAAGCTTTTAACGACGTGCTGAGGTCACAAATGGTGTAGGCCTACGGCGTGACGATCACACGCAAAGCCGCGTCGCCACAGACGAATGGGAAATAGCGCCACAGAACTGCAGCAGGAAAGATTTGAATGAAAGGTACGGGCTGAGGCTACAGGACTTGTAACGATTCATATCAGTGGTAGTTATAGACATGTTGCAAATGTATGTATCGGTGTAGGCATAGTTTGGGGGTCGGATATGCCTCCGATCTGTAGGTATTATTGGTGTACTAAAGTGTATCCTTGAAAAGTCGCAAACTGGCGCAGTGCCCACAAATCACTTCGTCATACGTGGAACACATGATGAGTTACTGTATGCAGTGAATGGAGATGTTTACATAGATGTGCATCTAAGAAACTTCGTAATTATGCTTTGTTATCGGGTAGGCCACATTATCTGTGTTATTTTCTCTAGAAACGTATCTAGTCTGTACCTTTAGTGGTTAATTTAAGATGTTTAACTGCCACATTATTCAGTAAGTCAGACAGTCAGATCAATTAGAAGCCAATCAAAGAGGCTTGGTAACACACATTTAGTTCAAGGAAGTAAAGTCCAGATCAAATTTAATTTAATCTTTCTAACTTGGGATGTTTCACTGTTCTAGTGCAAACACCACCTTGGTGTTTGTACTACTACTAAACACAGTTTGTCACACTGTTGACATAGTCAAGGACTGCTACACTTGACAAGTCAAGAACAGTGTGTTGCACTAATTTCTCTCGCTCACTCACACTCTCCCTCTCCCGTTCTCTCCCTCTCCCTTTCTCTCCCTACCTCCCCTTGCAGATGCCGATGGACTCGAGTCCCACACTGAACTGAGGAGGGGATTTTGATAATTGTTCTGGTACACAGAAGCAGTACCAGTTTTTCTCTAAACCTAGACAAGCAATACAACTGGAATCATGGGCACCACTGGATATGGCTACTACAGAGTCACCATCTTTATCTGCATGTTTATTGGATACTCGCTATACTTCTTCAACAGGAAGACCTTTTCCTTTGTCATGCCTTCTGTGATGGAGGAAATCGAACTTGACAAGGATGACCTGGGTATGACGTTGTTGTTTTCTTCTTCTCAAAATAACATAGAAATATTTTGTGGTGTGTTAAGGTTCGTCAGGGCTTATTTCCTTGTTGTTTCTCAATCTGTTTTTAGGTTGATATCTGAGATCAATCATCCAATTGGCTATAGTGTTACATGGTGTTACATGGTTCACGTTTTCTTTGTGTGTCTGTGCGCGTGCAGGCCTGATCACTAGCAGCCAGACAATGGCCTACGCCATCAGTAAGTTCATCAGTGGCGTCCTGTCGGACCGGATCAGCGCCCGCTGGCTCTTCTCCATTGGCCTCTTTGTGGTGGGGGGCATCAATGTGGTGTTCTCCTGGTCCTCCACAGTGGCCATGTTCTCCCTGCTGTGGTTCATCAATGGTCTGGGACAGGGCTGTGGCTGGCCCCCCTGTGGGAAGGTCCTCCGCAAGGTAGGCCTCAGAAAACTCTGGTTATATTCGAGAACGCGCAAGATGAGCAAAATCAGCCGGCTAAAGATAAGTGCCCCTCTAGCGCCATTAGCACTTATTATTTATTAAGTCCTTTAGCAGACGCTTTTATCCAAAGTCACACTTTGAATTCAGATGCATGTGTAGAGAGGGGTTACCATTATGCGCATTATGCACAAGGATGATTGCAGATATGCAAGTATGGGGGATCGAACCCAGTAACTTTGGGCTGGGAGTCAAACACCTTAACGACTACGCTATCTTCCCTCCGAGTTCGTAGAGCAACACTGTCTCTGTGTAGACACTTCCAGTGTGAAACCAGTGCGAGAACAGGCCGTGCCTGGCCTGGTTCATCCCAATAGGACAAGGAGTAAATGGAAAAGACTGAGAGATCTCTAACCGTCTGCAGCCGTCATCAGTCAGAGGAAATGTGCTACACACTTGCGTATGTTGTTTTGGATACTCCACTACTATGTGTTGCCATTGTCTTAGCTGTCGGAGAAAGAGTACACATTCTATCAGTTGGTTTTGGATACGGTTTAAAAAATGGGAGAATCCTACCCCCTGTTCTCAGATAGGTGGTAGGACTGACTTGAGATAACTTTTTGGCCTGGAGGAGGTCCAGAGCAGATGGGCATGGATGGAAAAACAAAATGCATTGATTAATAAGTAATAAATTAGTAATTTTATGGTCCCAATGGATTAACAAACACTGATATAATGGTGGCTGTGTATAGGTAGACATTTTGTAGTGTAACTTTTTTATTTACTTTTGGAATTGTTTTGAAGTCTATTGTCTTAATACTTTACATAATATACTTAAACAAAAATTGTGGCTCTATGTGGTGTAAAAATAAATATTAAACTAGCATAAGTCGTTGTGTTAATTTTTTAAAAAGCTAAATTTAGTCTTTTTACTGTAGTGACACATATTTCTAATCCTCCTTCTCTAGCCTTACACCTTGCAGAGGGCCCCTAGAGAGCTTGTCAAAGCGTTAAAGTTTAAGTTTGGGGGAACAAAAATAGTCCTTGGCATGTGACCTGTGGGTCAGAATGTAGCCTACAAGCAATGAGGATCAGATTACAGGGGGACACTTCTGGTTATAGCATCTTCAGCCAAAACAACTTAAATCAAAAGTTTCCCTCTCTGTGGCAGATAGTAGCAATCATTAGTAGTCTTTCTAGCCATCGTGGCCCCCATCATTTGAGGTCAAGCTTGCCTGGTTCCAGCACCTGAATCCCTAGCCCCCTTTGAATAAAATGTCTGCAATTCAGACTATGGTGTCATTTGCTTGAGCTATCTTCAGCTCGGGTAACCATCATCTTGTAGGTGGGACTTGAAAACATTTTGCTGATGGAATCCGTGTCACCATAATGACGACACGGCTAGTCTAGAAGCGAAGGGTCCGGATTTTGCTGTTGAGGATGTTTAAAAAAACCCAAACTGAAATATCGGTTCTCAAATCAAAACCGGAGAACAATGTTACTTGCACAATTGTTATCTTCTTAGTGTTCAGTTGGGTTGAAGCGACTCAGACGGAAGAAACTTCAGACTGCATTATGCAATGAAACGCAATAGATATTCAGGATGATAATCAGGCCAGGGTCAGCCACCCCTAGCAGGTGAATCAACCAGTGTATGGTCAGCAGCCTGAATGCCAAGGTCAGAGTAGAGTCTCACGTTACTGGTGGCAGAGGGTTGTCAAAGGCCAGAATTATATCCACACTATTTTCAGGCATGCAGCCAACTCAGCCATAAAGTCACCACCATAAACCTGACCACAAGCACAGTAGGTCCCTCATACACATTTTCTAATGACCTAATGTGTTGCAATACTCCTAATGGTGACCTGAACACAGACAAGATGGACCACCTTTTTTCCACTCTTTTCCTCTTATAGTCAATATTAATCTACAGACTTTGTTATTCTTAAGGGTTCAACTATTATAAACATTTTATTGAGTAAATTACAATTTAACGTGAATATTTCAAAAGATCATAAGATTGCTTTAAAAGGGGTTGCTAGGATGTCCTCACCCTGTATCTGAATTCATTCTAAGTCGCTTTGGATAAACGCGCATGCCAAATGAAAAAGAATGATGTCTTATTCCTATAACCTAACTGCTATCTATGGAAACTTGGTTGTAAACCAATTTTTTTTCTAACAAAAGGGTTTCCACAAAAAAAAGTTGCCATAACAACTAATCCCTCTCCATGTGTGGTTTGCGGCCCAGTGGTTTGAGCCGTCCCAGTTCGGTACGTACTGGGCGGTGCTGTCCTGCAGCATGAACCTGGCCGGCAGCCTGGGCCCGCTCATGGCCACCGTGCTGCTGCAGTACTACGACTGGAGGACCATACTGTCTGCCTCCGGCATCGTCTGCGCCGCCTTCTCGCTCGTGTGCATCGTGTTCGTCAAGAACGAGCCCACCGATGTGGGCCTGCCCGCCGTCGAAGCAGCGAAGAAGAAGGGAGCGAAGGGAGGTAGGGATACGAGGAAGGCCATTGCGCTCATTTTACTATGCAATATCTAACTTCATAACATGGAGACAGTTGCTGTGTCATTGGTCGTTTGGAAAAACGTATCAATTGGGTAACAGTTGACCTAATCGTTGGCTTACTATGGCTTACACAATCTATTTCTTCGGATTGTTTTCTTCAGATTCATTTCGCTGTTTAATATAACAACGTATAAGTGGGGTATGACATGCGTTGCCGGTCGTCACCATAATTCTTTCCATTCTCCATTTTGAAAAGGAAACAACGAAAGCACATTGCGGGAGTTCCTGACGTCCCCGTTCCTGTGGGTGCTGTCCCTGGGCTACATGGTGGTGTTTGGGGTGAAGACGGCTGCCACAGACTGGGGACAGCTGTTCCTCATCCAGGAGAAGGGCCAGTCAGTGCTCATGGGTCAGTTATTTTAGCTCCTATCTTATTGGTCACGCCGTTATTTCTATTTTAATCAGTGTTTGTTCTTCTTTAGTGCTCATCGTTGTTTCGTTTATTTTTCTATATACTATATTGACAATTATCTTTTCGAGCTACTCAAAGAAATGTGACATAGTCTCTATAAAATAGCTAAACATCGGTACAATTTGAAATATCATTATCTTTATCGTTACAGTAAGAATATGTGCTGGTTAAAACATTAAAATAGGAAAAGCTTCTTACTGGTGGTTTGAGTAGCCTGGCAGGGGGTTGGTTCTCTATGTCTCTGAGGCTGTTGACTGGTTTGTTGACTGGTTTGCCAACAGGCAGTTCCTACATGAGTGCCCTGGAGGTTGGGGGCTTCGTTGGCAGCCTGGCTTCGGGGCTCCTCTCTGACCGAGCCGTGGCCCGGGTGAGTGACCGTACGGGGCTTGGCCGACCGTCCACACAGACGGCTGTTAGTCTCTGTATCGCACACAGCACTAGATCCTAAAGGGTTCTCACAAATGAATCAATTGGAGCTCCGCCTCATCCCTACAAATTGGCCTTCAAACTTTTAAATGGCTTACACATTTTCGGGTAATTGATTCAAAGCGTGGCATTCGGTGGGATATCATGCATCACTATAAATGTTTATGGACTTAAAAGATATTTGATTGACATCATGAACCTTGTCATGTCATGGCAGTACTTAGGCTGCTTAGTACCTGTCTCTTATCTTCACTCACACTCGGTATTAACTGTGTCTTCGGTGCAAATAGGAACTGTGATAATTGAGAAATGTTGCAGTCTTCTCCTGCAAAATCTCAACTTTCCTCCAATTTTAATTCCATCTCGCCCTGCCTGACAGCAAGGTCTGGGCACCCACGGAAACCCTCGCCATGGCCTGCTCCTCTGCATGATGTCTGGCATGTTTGTGTCCATGTACCTCTTTAGAGTCACCGTCACAGCCGAGGTCCCTGAGGTAATTTGAGCACTCCAATTCATACCATCAGATTTACGTTAAAATCCTCATCACCATTATTCGTGGGGGGTCAATTAATGACTGCAAGTGTTTGGTGTTGTTTTTCAGGAGGCCCCTCTTTGGCTCCAAGCCCTTCACCCTATCTCAGTTTTGATTGGCCTGTCGGAGAAGGAGGTATGCTTGTGAACTCCCCTGGTTAAAAGTACAGTACAGTTAACCACCAGTATACTTATCTTGGAAATGATGTCCGACAATTGACCCCTTTGTTGTAATTGATTGAATCCCAAACAGATATGGATCCTGTTCCTGGGTGCTTTGTTTGGATTCTCTTCTTATGGACCAATAGCTCTCTTCGGCGTAATAGCCAGTGAGAGTGCTCCGTCAAACTTCTGCGGAACGTCCCATGCTGTTGTAGCTCTAATGGCTAACGGTAAGCCTTCCTATTTCACCAATCATTCCGGGGAGCCTTTAACTAAAGGTGAATTACAGTACATGGCATTCTGATGGTGGTCATTAACGACGAGCAAGTAGGGACTGGGCTTGTTGCTCAAGGATGGTCAACGGTAGTTTGGGGACATTGGGGTGGTTTTCAGCCAGGGGTGGAACACTTAGTTTATCCTAAAGACTTCCCGTTTATAGTTAATTGTACTAATATATTCTACACTTGCTTTGTTCCACAGTTGGTGCTTTTGTGGCCGGACTCCCGTTCAGTACCATTGCCAAAAATCACAGCTGGGACATAGCCTTCTGGGTAGCTGAGGTGGCGATGGCCGCAGCCACTGTCTGTTTCTTTCTTATGCGCAACATGCGTACCAAAATGGGACGGATTGCAGAGAAAATGGACTGATATTTTTCCTGGGTACAACGTTTGAGTCCCCACTCTGACAGCAGAAGCTTGGACTGCTGACTGCAAAACTAATCCGAAAAAACCAACCACTGTATCTTTGGACAACTCATCCCAGGAAACCATTTCAGATCTTATCTTTGTATTTACAGACCTTGTATTCATTATGTTAACAAACTATTCAGTTCTAGATGTTAAATAACAGTTGCAATAGCCACGTGAAACAACTTACAATTTATAACCAATATAGTGACTGCAGGTTCCACTGTTGTACCAGTTGCTGGTTGTTTGATCACTTTATTAAAAAAAAAAAGTACACCGAAGCTTATTTGGTGGACTTAATTCACTGAATGTATGCCATTCATTGCTTGGTACACTTTCAGTGATAGTTTCTTGAAGTTACAGAATGTTTACTGAAGACGTAACTTTTTTTATAACCTCTACATATATGGGTTGATGGATGTTTGAGTATAAGACACTCAATACATACACATCTTTCATTCTTTAAAAAAAAAAATCAGGTTATTTTTGTACAGCTCCGTATTGTATTAAAAACAAACGTCAACAGAATCTATGTTTTGACCCTTCCTTTGTAAAAATTTAGCAGATGGATGATTTGAAATTTCTGGTATGCTGCAGTCAAGAAGCGCTATATATTCACGTCAGCCATGCTCTTAAGCAATTTTCCAAATGATCCATTGTAATGCGTTTATTTCAGTCACTACACAAATAAATAAAAATGGGAAAGGTATAAAATGCAATGTAAAATAAAACGCAATTGCAAACCTTTATTTGGTGCATTTACTCTAGTTCGCATTTAGTTTTCCGCAAAAAAGCATAGGCCGACCACATTTTTTTTGTTTATTTATAACAATCACACAGATACAACTATAAACAAGAAATTAAAGAACGTTCGCATATCCTTGATACAGATACCTAAAAACCCACAAACCCATTTACTCCTAGAACGCCTGCTGAAAACGCCTGCTAAAATCCTATGCTATTCTAGGAAAAAGAACCTCATTGCTTGAGGGTTTTCAGAGAAAATAGTCAGAATTGTCCAAAATGCTGCGTCACGCAGCAGCCGGCAGAAGTACTGATGTTGCGCTACGCAGCTCCTGGTGGGAGGGGCAATGTTGCGCGACGCAGCATCCGGCGCGAATGGGTTAATATCGCTAGTGCTGGTATGCATTAAAATCGCTCAAGAGTGTACTTTTGTTTCTCGGCATTAACAGACATTATTGGCCATGAGCATGTACCTCATTAGCTCAACTACTCTTGAGAAGTCCTCGGTAAAAGGGTTTTATTAGGGTGGAGGGGTGGGGGGGGGTCCATTGTACGGATGGGTTAAGAAAACTGCACGTGTACGAGATAAGGAATAGGGAAAAGAAGCTTAAAAACGCCTTAAAACACTGTATTTTCTCCTCATAAAACAATATGACACGAAGCGTGTTGCCCTGCTGTGAGTATCAGCCCTACTGCCCTTCGATACTTACAGTATACTGACCATTAAAAAAAGCATCTAATGGAATGTTATCCACTCAGGTAAGCGCTCCCGAGTTGACAATTAAGCTCTTCCTGGAAATGATATACGTTTTTCAGACGGTAACTTGCCCCACACAACTAACCCCCTAACCCGTCCCACCCAAAGAAAACCAATGGTGTCAAATTCTTTGTACAAGTCATCCCACGGCGTCCAATTTGTGGATGTTGATCTTGAAACTTGTATCCCCCTCATCTAAAAAAAACAACTGAAAAGCTTGTCTCTCCCCCCCCCCCCCTCCCACCCGTTTCTACAAATCACACTACTAAAAAAAACAGTATTTAGAAAATAGTTGGTAAAAATATTCCCCTGAATTGTACAAGAAAAGAAATAAAAGGAGGAACAGGGAGCGCTGGGTCAAACAAGTCCGGTGACGGCGAACCGCTACTCTGCATCTTCCTTCTTTTTGTCCTCGTCTGTAGATGGGGCCTGGACCAAAAAAACGAAAGCGATAAATATCAGCGTCAACGCCCAACATGGCAGAATGGACGCATTGTCACTATCACATTTATAGTGAAAATGTCTCTAATTTTAGATTTCCATTGTTGTTGTTTGGTGAACACCTAGCGTTAGCGCCACAGCTACGTGACCTCTGGGCCTCACCTCATCCTTGGCCTCGCCATTCTCCGCGGGGGCCTCTGCTTCCTCCTCTGGCTTGGGCTTCTCCACCTCCTTGGTCTTTTTGGGCTTGGCGGGGGCCTTCTGCAGGTAGTTAAAACCACATGGTGAGGATATGGAACCGGTTGGTTCAGGGTAAGTCATAGCAAATGCAGTTTGGTTGTTGATATAAAATACAATGAATTGAGATGTCCAGTGAAGATCTTACCTTTATCTTTTGCTTGGGCTCTGCTGTTACAACGGGTGCAGGGGCAGCTCTCTAAAATAAATAAATACAAGTTAATCTTTCACTTCAAGACGAATAGAGCAGCATATATATATAATTGGGTGGAGATTTGTACTCACATCCTTTAGTCTTGACGACGTCCTCCTGGCCTACAGAGAAACAAATAGATTTGAAATAAATAAATGTTGAGTATGGCTCCCCCTGGAGGGGATACATAAAAATATGTGAAATCTGACAAAAATAAAACGACCAACCAACACAACGAAATTAAACTTACCGAATCACCGGCTTCAGCTTCATCATTCTGTAAAGAGAAGAAGAGTATTAGCAATGGGAGTAAACGCATTTGGGTTAACCCCAATATGCATCGAAGTCATTTAATCAAATTATGCATTAATGAAATAATGTGTCCGTGGTTATTTAGAAGAGCATTGTAACATTGAATGAGGCGTGGCAAGCGTCTACCACGCCTCCTTGCGGCCCATTCGCTGGCATTACGAGGATCTCCAAACCACCATAGTCCGCCCCCACCCCCACCGAGTCAGCTAGAATAATACATGTTCCCGCCATCCATTTGAAATTGTAAACTCCGAGATGCCCCCGAATGGATAGCAGAAAACACGACAACCCCCAGCAACAAGAGTGGCGCTGTGATGTTGAACGATCGCCATTGCATAACCTGCAACTGGCAGGCATGAGCCAAGAATAAATCGAGAAGACAATAAGGAAGACGGCGAATGCTATAAAAAAACGCAGTCCACCAATGCTACGAGAAACGTGCATTTAATCACGATTGCGAAAGAATTGCGTCTCATTGTTTATTTTTCAAGTGTGGCATTACGGAAGTAGGAATATCGTCCGAGGGCGTCTTTCTAAGCGGGAAGACATAAAGAGACATGGCCAGTTCGAATAAGCCATGGCAATCTTCCGAAATGCCATGGTTCATAGCCCGACGTTACCGTGTTTCAGTACGATCTTAATCCCGCCTTCGATCAAAATTTCACCAGTAAACTTCCAAATGGCGGAAACAACAGATAAAAATGCAACGGTCGATACGTCTTAACTTTCTCTGCACATTTACGACCAAACGACAAAGAAAAAAAAAACTGGCATTGGGGGGGAAAATGTTTTTTTTTCCCCCCCATTGAAATATGCTCGTTGCAATCGTGATGTTGAACCCAAATACATACAGCTGAACCTTAACAAACATTTCAACAGATTTAATCACTGCACGGAAATCTAAAACTCGATCCTGCCACTTTAAAAACCAAACCAGTGGATACGTTCAAAACTACTTGCTGCAAGCGCGAAGACGTTGCCATTCTCGCAGTAGAAAACAATGCACACGAATGGATTCATGCAAAACACCAGGCGAACAGTTAAACGCAATTTGAGAAACAGTTCATAAATGTTATTCAGTGCATGCATGAAAGAAAATATAAATTTACTCACTTTGATCCTCCTTTTCGGCATGGTTGATTTGTTGTGGTTTCGAGCGGGAAAAAGCGCCGAAATGTATTAAGATACAGCCGAAGATACTGTAGGAAATCCTGTTTAGGATTCTAACTAAGGTCTATTACAGCGAAGCGAGACGATAATGTTCCATTGGAACAAAAACTAGCTCAAACCGGATTGGATTCTCCCCCTCCCTCCCTATTCAAATCATTACAGAGCCGACCTGATGGACAGGACACTCCCCGCCCCTGGTGGCAATTGATTGGCTTAAACGGTCGTCAACAACACGATTTCAAATCTTAGCCGTCACCTGTGTGGGCAAATTTCAATGCCAATCACAAATATGTAGGTTATTAGTCTTTCCTCCCTCATATGCCGCCAAGTCAAAATGGGTGGCTGTTAGAAATTAGAAAACAGACTTTGGCGCTTCGACTTTAGGGAATCTAAAATACTGAGTTGCATGGGTTTTCCCTCCAAAAAAGAAATGTAATAAAAGGCTTCAGTCTTTCATCATTTTATTATCATCATCATTTTACAAAAGATTACCTTAGCATTACGTATATTGGCATCAGCCCTTAAGAGGGGCGTGTGCTCGTCAAGCCAGAGCTTTAAAGCCTACACAAGCTGGGGGAAATGGCGACATATTATCCGTATATTAGGTCTTGGACCCGCTCTTCTCCTTTGCACATAGTGTTTACATAAATTACTTGCTCTTAAAGGATCATTCAATCATTTAGACGACAATTAAACAGTCTTTCCGTCGCTGTATTTAATACGAATCGTGGCAGAGAGCTCCTGATGAAGTATGGCGACGTGATTTCCCCGATGGCAAGGGGCATGTCCTTGAGCAGACGGGGACACGCCTGCCGATATCCGAGTCATTTCTCGTGTCGCAGCCATTCTTACTAAAAAACCCTTATAATATGAAAAGCTCCCGGTTAAATTTGCTCCCGTCTTATGCACAATGTATCTCGCCTAATGTTACCATATATACTATTCCGAAAATATAACGGGGAAGTACGGATACATTTCACAGGTCCGCTAAATACTATCCGCGATCTTCGTTGACTTCTGTATACTACCATATAGTAATCGCCGTGTTTGCAGAAGGGTTACGATGGCAGGATCTTCTCTGTTTTTGCTACGGCTACGCCAAACGTAACAGAACAATTAAACTAAATATCTTCCATCCAACCAGCCTCCTTGCGGAATCTCCGTGAATGGCCGCATCATGAAAGTTGGGCAATAATAGTAACAATACTTGCAACCTCGTTACAAAGTAGGCCTAATTAATATGCAAAGATGTGGCATTACAGATACTGATCAAAGGGAAAAGGTGGTTATTGTTGTTTTAGTGGGTCCATATTTGATCCTGTCTTCATCAGGTATGGAAAGGAGGTTAAGGAGAAAAGATAGGAAGAGAAAATGGCAGACCTCTCATAACAACATGCCGCCCTCTTCCTATCTCACAATCTTAAAGGACGTCGAAACGTTTAAGGATATCTCAATGGTCAATTATTTCCCACCAAGTTGCATAAAGTGCATATATTGGCCTTGCTATATCTTTTTGGAAGTACAAAACATTTATATTTGCAATGAAATTAACCATTTGATCGGTGTGTAGGCCTACTGAAATAGAGACCTCCTAATCCTTAGAGGAGGACCAGAAGGATGAAAGTAAAGGTGACCTTAGACAAATCCTCCATTGATCAAATCTCTCTCTCTCTCTCTCTCTCTCTCTCTCTCTCTCTCCTCTCTCTCTCTCTCTCTCTCTCTCTCTCTCTCTCTCTCTCTCTCTCTCTCTCTCTCTCTCTCTCTCTCTCTCTCTCTCTCTCTCTCTCTCTCTCTCTCTCTCTCTCTCTCTCTCTCTCTCTCTCTCTCTCTCTCTCTCTCACACACGTGTCACTGTGTGTTGGTCTTGCTGTCCAACAACAGGTGGGAGGTGTGTGCACAGCTGTGATGAGTATTAGCCATGAACAAAGCCACTTGGAACTTAATGCTAATTCCCCTTCAGCGAGTGACCCTGCGGTACTCGTTGGACAGGTTGAGCTGCCTACGAAACAAATGTTTGCCTCTCCAATTTATGAGTGAGTTATAAGCACTACAGGCGCACACGGAGGCCCGTGGATGGGAAGGGTGGGGACTGGGGCCGACAGGAATGTGTGACAAGGTTTGAGGGAGAACAGACCCAGCCTCTTCCATGCATTCGTACAGAAGAGGCTGGTTCTGGGAGGCTAGGAGGGAGAGTCCACCTCTATGCAGTGCCCCTCCACTCGCCCTCTGCAACTTATTTGTCCCTTCTCTTTTCAGGAGAGAAAAGTGGGGTAGATGAAACGATATGCAAACCCGATGTGGAACCGCTGACCAGGTCATGGCACTCTGCAAAGTTAAGTGGATTTTTTACTCAGGAGTGAACGGTGGCCTTCCCATCTGGGGTGGCAAGTAAGCCAGATTACTCTGGGTGAAGGTGGGGGGCGGGGGCACCAGCAGGACACTTCCTATGATTCATAGGATGCACAACACACCGACGCATTAAGGATGGTCTTAGAAAGGTTTATGTCCTCCATTATGAATGGTTAAGGCGGTTAGGGTTATTTTTAATGTTAAGTCTCTGTTTAGATTTGCAGGTGTCGGGTTAGACTTTGAGACCTGGAAAGTAGTTTTGGTCAACATGAAATGTAGAACGTGTTTTCAGAGTCACCAGTTTGTGGATGCTTCTTAAGCATTATAATAACTAATGACCAACTGTTTTGGGACATGATGGAAGTGTTTTGCCTCAGCACGAGCTAACAGGAAGAAACATGTTGCAACGGCACGTACACTTGAAATCAGTGATATTAACACAGAGCTTACGGAAACATCTGCTACGTCGTGTCAAATCTTAAGTAATGGAGAAGAACAGAGGGACAATGTTACAATCTGAAAAGAAAGAAAAAGCTTGCGTCTTGAACATCACGTTCTTAACAACATATGTTTTCCTCAAGGTCACAACATCGGTCCGTGGAGGTGGAAAGACTCACTGTCTTGTCTCTGCTATGAATGGAGAGCCAATATAGTGACACCTGCTGCAGTGAGAAACAACTGGATGGTTTCGGCTACCAAGTCAGGAAAATGCAATAAGCCATAAACATTAGGCCTTGACTTATATGATCTCCAGGATCACAGGTCAGACGCCCCACTGCTCTAGGACAGACTTGAGGGAGTTCCACGGCTGGCCCAATCACCCCTGATATGTTTCCTGTGTTTCATTGAAGCCTACTTTCTGCTCCCTGCATAATACCAGCTGTGTCTGGACTGGGTTAAAACGTCCCGGCCACAATTGTCGGTCCTGCTCTCATAAAAAAAGAGATTTGGCCAGTTCTCCTTAGTGTTGACTGTCCATCTGTAGTACGTTCAGATGTTTGGGAACACTTAACAATTTTGGCAAATTCATTAACCAATAACTACCATTTGTTAATTCCGTAATGAGCATTATCAACAGTTAATTAACAGTTAACTAATGATGTAGCCGTGCAACATCACAATAGAGGGAGATCTGTATAGAATATTAGCACGGCTGTTATTTGGGCTAAGACCGAATGCCATGATTACAACATAAGCACACCCTAACCCTTATGCTAATGCTATATAATAATGCTTATTACTGAATTAACTAATGGAAATTAATGGTTAATGAATGTAGGCCTACCAGATGTTTAAAATACTGTTGTTTCTATGTAAAGCGTCATCCCTTTACATAGAAACATGTAGGCTACATATCTTCGTACTCCTACATATACATATAAAGGCATTGAGCAAGATGATCTCTTTATTATGTATTTCCCGTCCAAGGTGAAAGCACCGTGGATCAGAACATTTATGGCGCTTTACCATTTTTGTGTACGGTAATCCTCTAGAGTCCTCTAGTGGTAAAAATGCCTAACTACACTGCTCAATGATACTAGTTGACTGAGAGATCTGCTCGAGGTTGTGAACTATTGTTCAACAACCGTTATCTCTACACCGCTAGAAACCGGTCAAACTGTTTTTTATCACAGGCTTATCAGTGTGCTGTTTGACTTTGACGCAGAGGTGATTCATTCAGTAGCCGTCTCCCCTACCAAAAAGTCATAGTCTGTCATAGCTCCTGACCAAATGCCTTTTCAAACCAGGAGCATGAGTCTGATACGAGGCTGAGAGAGGGTCCAGAAATGTAGCGTTACCCCGGTCTACTGCAACACAACTTCCGGAATCTTACATTCTGAGCTTTATACGCAAATGAACAGTCTGAGGAGTAAACATTATCTTTCCTGAGATAAAGTAATGTCCGAAACATATTACAGAAACAGAAATCCCTCTCTCTCGACGCTAAACCAATGTCACGGAAAGTCCAGCTCACTCTCTGGGCATAACGTACATTTTGAGCAAATTGGACACCATCCTTCAGGGCGTTCTGGCTCGTCCCTAACCTAAAAATAACACGGGATAAAAACACTGGTTCCCAGGTTGAAAGTCTCTTATTTTACCTTATTCATCTACCACGACATCATCAATGTATGTACTTTGTTGAAATTTATAATTTGTCACCTGTCTCCCCAGCGCCTTTCTGTCCAACGGGTGGCAAATGTCCCTCTATCAAAAGTCCCTCCCCCTCTCTCGCTGCGAAAACAATAGAACGGAAAGTCCCGCCCTCTCTCTCGCCTATAACGCACATTTGGAGCATCCCGTTCCTGCACTTCAACGTGAAATGTGAACGCCTCGGTAAGAGATTACACAGTGATATAATCAGAAACGTGACGTAAACGATGACGAAGAAATGTTGACTAGTTGAAGATACATCTATTGTCTGTTGGTTTGAACGTTTTCTTTGTCTAAAGTTTTTGATTTTCATCAAAAGATTATTCCGGTTTAAATGACGTAAATGAAAGGCAGTATGATCTTTAGAGTACCAACAACACCCCCTGTCGGTCAATTTATCTTCCTTCAAATACATGAACCTGTTTTTCCTTTGTCAGTTAAAATATATGTAGGCTAAACACATAGCCTACATATTTGCTTTGCACCTTTGCTTACTAGCAAAGCAATGACATATATTGATATAGATTTGAAAGTTACAGTCTACAACCGTTTCAATATAATAATCATAATACTTATATATTTAGAATATTTATTTATCATATTTGTGTGTGACCAAATATGAAAAGAAAAGAGGTCGTCATTCAATTCAATTTTATTTGTATAGCCCTTAATCACTACATTCTCAAAGGGCTGAACAGGCCAAATATTTATGAACCCCCTCTGAAGATGGGTAAGCCCTCCTTCCACACCAAACACACACACACACACACACACACACACACACACACACACACACACACACACACACACACACACACACAACACACACACACACACACACACACACACACACACACACACACACACACACACACACACACACACACACACACACACACACACACACACACACACACACACACACACACACACACACACACACACACACACACACACACACACACACACACACACACACACACCCTTAAATGTTAGTCAGCCAACCACTGCGGTGCTACGGCCACCAGGTGACTTCCAGGTATGCAAAGCAGATACAAGTCATAATGGAGCGGCAGGGAAGGACTTTGTTCCCTGCGTGCGTGCGAGGGCAGGGTTAAGTCCCTTCAGCCCAGTAAGTGCTGTTTCAGGAAGCGATGTCATGATCTATGTCGCGGTCTCACGGAGAGGTCTGTCCTGAGGTGAGTGAAAGTGGATCAATTACTAGGGGCCTGATTTTCTGTGCTTGTGCATATGGTAGGCCTATAGAGTATTTTATCTCCTTATTTTCTTTAAATAAAAAAAGTGGTTTGAGGAGAACCGTTGACTTAATACGAGGCTGCCATTGAAACATAGATGAATGATGTGTTGAAGCTCGGGATCAAGGAATCCAAGACAGCCTGTTGGAAATGAGCCCCGTGCTCAATCGAAACTGACTTGGACTGAGAACGCTTAATTATAGCCTACAACATATGACTATATATTTTTTTCTAGATTTTCCAGCTTTGAACTTGCTGCCGTTTTCACCGTTAATTATGACCAGGGGAACACACAACTGACGGCAGAACTGGTTTCAAAATATTTACCTGGGGTGGGGATGCAGACAATAAGGTTTAGGTGTGCTTGGGTGTTTGTTTCATGACAGGTTTGTTTCATAAAGGACTTTTAAGGTAGGTCTGGCTAGGAATCACGAGGCATTAAGAAAAAAATTGGTAGTTATAAATAAAATAACGAGGGTAGTTATAAGATGCATTATGTCATATACTTCCATCCATTACATAAAACCTGAATCTGTGCGTAAGCATTTTATATTGATATCATGTTTCCTTATTCTTTTGCTTCATATTGACATCAGACATCTGAAAAAAGCCCCATTCTTGTTGCATCACAGAGTTGATGTAATGGGAATCAGTATAGCCTAGTAATGCTAAGTGAATCTGTCATTAAATGTGAGTTTCATTCACAACGCATAACCAGGGCCGTAGCCAGGTTTGAAAAATAGGGGTCTCATGATTTATTAGGCGATTAAATTAATCTCTGAGTAGTTCTCGGCCGCTGATTTTGTATAGTTGGATTTCGTTTTTTTGGGTTTTAGCTCTAGAAAATGATCTCATAGCTGGCTATGGGCATGCGCGGAACTGTTTTTTATCATGGTCTGTATAAAATAAGAAATATGTGGAGTGTTTTTGCTTTTGTCTTTCAGAATCTGAAGAAGCGCATGACTCATAAATGAACGCTATGTACAAATACATGCTCGCCTTTCTCCTGTTTGGATCTGGAGGTCAGCATAGATATGTATTAAGTGCTTTTAATGCAGCTGATAATAAATATAAATTGTTTGTGTGTGTGTGTGTGTGTGTGTGTGTGTGTGTGTGTGTGTGTGTGTGTGTGTGTGTTGTGTGTGTGTGTGTGTGTGTGTGTGTGTGTGTGTGTGTGTGTGTGTGTGTGTGTGTGTGTGTGTGTGTGTGTGTGTGTGTGTGGTGTGTGTGTGTGTGTGTGTTAACATTCTAACCTTTTACACTGACACCATTTCTACCAATTCTTTCACTCTTTTATATGTTTACCATGGCAGAAGAGATGAACATTCTATGCATATAGATTAACCATGTATTTTAATATATTTGAATTAGTTTAAGGCATGTTTGCTTTTCTTTAGTTGTAAAGAAAAGGTGGGCCTTTTGCAAAGGTTCACCGAACTGAAAGAAAAGTAAAGAATACTCTTTTCATGTTCAGGCCAAGCCTGAAACCAGATTGATGATGGTTAGACTGTCAATCTTAGTCCAGGAGTAACAATGGCCAATTCATCCTTTTCAAACTAAAAGATTTACCACCGAAACAGACAATGGAGGTGAACTATGTATGCCATCAATAATAATTACTTACTACAGTGTGTCTGTGTACTGTCTATTACTTCTAATGCTAGATGTTACATAACACAGTACATATTTGAAATACCTTTAAGCAAACAGGTAGACCTCATATTGGTACAAAAGGTATCATTGTTTAGCTATTTATAGCTGGTGCTGTCAACTGTTTATGAGATGCCTTAATCCAGAGTTTCAGTCAATTTAGGAGGAAGGAGGAAGGTGGGTTTGGGTATATTTGTCACGGAAACCTGCAAGTAGGCTGTTGACATTGGGGATCAAACACATTACCCATCGACTGGGGGTCAGCCTACATCCTAGCCTCTACCGGCGCCCATGCCCAATATCCAATTATCCTGTGCCCCCTAATGTCAACTTTAAAGGGGTTGTTGATAAGCAAATATTAATTGGTGTAGGATTTGATTTAGGCAGACCAATTATGCAGAAAATGTTGACAGATTAAATTCCTTTTGACAGTCATTGTCAAACTTTGCCACAGATAATACGGGAGGTCTAAGAAAAGGAAATGTCTGTACATTACCAAGATCCTCCTCTCATACTTTCAAAGAACCGAGTTCAACTGAAGGGCATTCAAACCCTGTCAACGTTGCCACTGCGGAACAGGACTAAAAAGGAGCTTTATTTATAGCACTGTATCAAAGTCCAATTAAGAATTCAACAAACATAGTACTCTCATCTGGAAGAGCTAGACCAGAGATACAATAGAGAATTTAGAAACCCAAATAAAATAAACAACCGGCAATCATAAATTGCCTGAATACATTATGCATTATACATAATACATTTGTCGGGAAACTTTAGACACAGTTAGGGGGTTCGAGCAAAGCCAGAGGGTTCTGGCTTCAAACATTCATGTGTGCAGCCTACCTATGGGCCTCCTTGAGCAAGATGAGCCTAGCCATATTTTCTCATTAATGTATGAGAAAACATTCTCTCGTTCAGAGCAATAACGTCCAGACGTTTTGCATGAGAAGGAATGACTGAATGTTGAATAGTAATGCAATGTCTTGGTTGCTGTTTTTTTCTCCCAGTGGGGGCGCAGCTTTCCCTGGACCCTCTGAGCGTGGCCGTACTGCGGGGCTCCAATGTGAGCTTTAAAGCCAACGTGACCGGGGTATGGAATGTCATGACCTGGGACGTCGGCAAGCTGCTGGTTTTGACCATCGTCAGAAACAACGGCGTCATAGAGTCCTTGCCGCGTTACGTAGCGCGCAACATCTCCACCGGCAGCACAGGGGGCGCCTGGGAGTTTAGCATCGTCGACGTCCAGAAGGGCGACAGCGGCCCAGTGGTCTGCACCATCCAGGGCCCCATTGGGCCCAAGACAGCCACGCTCCAGGTGCAAGGTACCACCACCACCAACAACGACAACAACAGCAACAGCAACAACAACAACAACATATCAATATTTTTCTTATTCAATTATAATAACACAAATAGTTATGCTTTCCTATTTTTAATTTTGCATTATTATTATTATTATTATTATTATTATTATTATTATTATTATTATTATTTATTTTGTATTATTTATTATTAACACTTCTTGGTTGCATTAGTGTCAGGTTATGTTGCATTTAACGGTTCATGCTGATGTCATGCAGATGGCACTTTGAATGTGAGGGACTGTGAGTTGAGTGGATGTGGACACTGATTGACTTTCAGCGTAGTGTGTTTAGTGCTAAACGGCTGAATAGCATTCCATCTGAATCAGCTCTGTTGAAGGAGGAGCTCGAGGACGCCCTGAGATATCAACCTTTCAGGGTGTACTTAAATCAGACACGGGGTCGCTCCCAAAGGATGGATCGAGAAACATCCATCCCTTGCTCTGCAGGGATGGATGTTACATCTATGCTACATTTCCTATTTCAGTGGCAACAAAACATGTCAGCGAGGAGTGACAGGGGATCTGTAGGGATGTGTAGTGTGAGGCTCCATGATAGCATAGAGGAGAGGTAAGCGTTGCCTGAAGGACACAAATTCATGGGCTGCAGTGCTTGATCATGTATGCACCTGCTTCTTCGACATGCAGTGTGTGAAGCCTTTTTCTTGAAGCCGCTCTCAAAATGGTGCATATTCTACATGAGGGATATTGTGTCTCAAATTAAAACAATGCCATTTTCTTTGTTGATGGCTGACATATCCTTCTTGCTAAGTCAGATGTTGATGAAGAGGTTCGCTCTGTCAGAGTTTTGCAGGTCTTTACTCTTTTTATTGGTCGGTGAGGTTATCCTGGCTCATCCAAGTCTGGCATGCCTGTGGTGGTTTTAAACCTTCTGGGATATGTTATTATGGTTATTATTATTAGTCGGATCTTGGTTTGATGACACTTAACCTTGAGTGTAGCGCTTCCATTAAAACGCCCGTCTCTGATCGGCTGTTTTCCTAACGATGTTCCCGAAACATATAATGACACCAACCACTTAAAGTCAGCCGTGCAGCAATACATTGAAGGGAACATAACTAATGCATAGGATATATGTTATGCATGAATATGTTGTATATATCTATCAATGTTGTATTAAATATATGCAGCATTAGGACAGGTTTTTTACCCTTTAGCTTGGGTGGTGTTCAGATAATGGTCATTGCTTAACTTGTGAAAGGAGGTCAGAGCCTTGGAGCTGATGGATGTGGATGATTGGTTGATTTAGCCAATCAATCATGTATCGTTCTTTGAACAGTTCTAAGTTTGTGGACCCCGGAGTATTGTATACCAATGACCTGACCCCTCTCGATGACAATTACCTTGAAGATGACTGACTGACTGACTGTCTCTCGCTCCCTCTCTGACTCTCTCGCTCCCTCTCTGACTCTCTCGCTCCCTCTCTGACTCTCGCTCCCTCTCTGACTCTCGCTCCCTCTCTGACTCTCTCTCGCTCTCTCTCTGACTCTCTCTCTCCTCTCTCTCTCTCTCTCTCTCTCTCTCTCTCTCTCTCTCTCTCTCTCTCTCTCTCTCTCTCTCTCTCTCTCTCTCTCCTCTCTCTCTCTCTCTCTCTCTCTCTCTCTCTCTCTCTCTACATCTCACACACTACACACACACACACACACACACACCTACACACACACACACACACACACACACACACACACACACACACACACACACACACACACACAGAGCGAGGCACAATGAAAATCTTGTCCGGGAACCAGACGGTGAACCAGGACCAACAGGCGGAGTTCCGGTGCGAGCTGTCCGGCTGGTTCCCTGCCCCTGATGTGAGCTGGCTGTTGGACGGTCAGCCGGCCAGTGCCAGCCTCTACAACACCACCTTGCAGGACCAGGGGTCAACCTTCAACGGCACCAGCGTACTCACAATGAAGGCGGTCCGGGATGCAACCGTGCAGTGCCGGGCGGTCCTCTCGACGGCCACCGACCTGCAAACCGTCTACCTGTCGGTTGGTGAGTTACTTGCATTTTCCTTCTTTTAATGATAATAATAATACAAAAAAATTTGGATTGGATATTTCAGGAATCTCAAAGCAATACAGACAAAAAAAAGTTAGAAAAAGAATTGATGCAATTAAAACAATTGTATTTGTTTGCATCTCTTTTAATTGCATTGTCTACGGGTTTTTGACAATGACCAACAGAAATGACAGGAAATGGCATTTATGGCTTCTCTGTCTTATCAGTGTTCACAATCTATTGTGATAAAGTGGGGGAACCGGGGGGGGGGGGGGGGGGGGGATAGAAGGTCAGGACGGTGCGGAGACTAGGGTACTCCATTCCCAGCCGATAGGCTCTGGGTTTGATCCCCCAAATGTACACACAGTTTACCTGGAGGCATGGTGCCTACGCACCTGCTCCTCAATGACATGCAACTGAACTCTGAAATGGACACTTTCCGTACAAGTGTCATAGACACACTAGTGGCCCTGTAGGAGTTATTTTACACTCCCCCTCATCAGTAGCATGAGCCAAACCATTTCATTTTATTATTACATTGTGGGCTAGGGTTACCTAGAAGCTAACTCTTTCAATCTAATAGGGACACATTTGAAGATGTGTGTGTGTGTGTGTGTGTGTGTGTGTGTGTGTGTGTGTGTGTGTGTGTGTGTGTGTGTGTGTGTGTGTGTGTGTGTGTGTGTGTGTGTGTGTGTGTGTGTGTGTGTTTGGTTGACAGTCCCTACACCAACCGACTGGACCGTCCTGATTGCTGTGGTCTTGTCCTTTTCAATCGCTGCACTACTTGTGCTGCTCATCATACTGATTTTCTTCTGCATCAGACGGAAGAAGGAAAAAGGTAATCAATGACTACAGATCTAGTGGGACTACAACTAAGGCATCTGCAAAAATCTGCTCAATATTCTTGTTGTTTCTTAGTAAATTAGTAAAAATAATATTTTTACTAATTATAGAATATATATTAAAGAGGAAAATTTGATAACTCATCAAATAATCCAGCGCCAACCAAGCCCCTTACCTTACAATAATAATAATACTTGAATTGATTACATTTGATTTTATATATTTTTCTAATTGTTGTTCTTTATCTATTTACGCTTTTTTCAGAAAAGGAATTAAGGTAAGGTGAAGCTACTGCCAATTGTTTTTTGTTGAAATGCCATCTCTATGATAGACATCTACGCTCATTGACTATGCGTGTTCCCAGGGAAGGAAGGCTGCAGGGTCGAGCTGCTGCAGCACGACCCCGACAGGGAACCATTAACCTGGGATTTGCAATGGATGATCGAACAAGTACAGACCAAGGGCCTGCTCGCGCGCAAGCACGTACGCATGCATGCACACAAACACATCAAATATTTAACGTTTACACCCGAAGAAAATAACAGTTCCTGTGTCTGTGTGTGCTAAAGCATGTATCCGATCCATGGAGTGCACCACTCACTCTCACACTCACACTCACACTCACTCACTCTCACACACTCACTCTCACTCCTTCACTCACACTCACACTCACTCACACTCACACTCACTCACTCAAACTCTGTAACACTCGCCTCTCCCCTTTTTTGCAGGCATGACTCCAAGGGTTGAAAGCGATCTAAGTCAGAACGACGACCCCCGCATTTATCAGGTAACAAAATCAACAAAAGTTATTTCCAAGCAAACATAAGTAGTACAGCATGTTAGCAACAGCTGTTTGCATAGCACTATGACTATTCCATTTGCAAATATGTGTGGTTGTGTTTGTACGTTGACACAAATATTAATTATGTGTCCCTATTTGCAACATATTATTAAAACATCAAAAATTAAACACTTAAGTATACACTTGCTATGCTATCGGCCAATGGAGGGGAAAAAAACGATTATTTACACATTGTTATTGCTCATAACATATTGTCATGAGGTTTATTTTGAGCTTGCATCGGTTCCTACTGTCATAAAACTGTACTATGCAAAAATATTCACAATAGGGAATGAGTAGTACTTATCCTCTCTATTTTAAAGAACATCATTTGCATTTAATCCTCATCATCTCATCGGTTGGTTCCAAAACAGATGGTCTGCTAAAAATGTACAACATGGAATGTCATATGGGAAAAGAAATCCATCCACATCAACCTCTTTTATTTTACTTTTACTTATAGATTCCTCCGGTTGATAACCCAGCCCGGAACAGAGCCAATGACTTCCCCGGCGGCGAAAACGTTATGGAGCATAGAAAACACAGACACCTCACCCACGTGTGAAGATGTTCAACTTAAGCGTTTTATATGAATGCCATCTCTACATGTGCCACTATGTTTCTCTCCAAAAGTAAAGAAAGACAGTCAGAGTTGTGATACCGGACCATCACTGTGATGTAAAACACAAATGAAGGTGCTAGAGAAAAAACACAGTTTACCTCCATGCATGTGAATTATAAATATATTTTTGGTATTTTCTGGTAGATAAGGATACATTTGTGAATCTCAATGCCTCGAGATTGACATGTTTTAAGCTTTTATATATATATATATTTATGGGTTGCTCTGCTGAAAATATGTTTATACTGCTCAACCGGTAAGCCCCTTAAAATGTGCCTGCCATGTGTCGAGACACAACCACAACCGTTATAATTAAGATGCAATTAATGATTCTGTCTCCAGTCTTGTCCCATTTTGAGCTTTGTATGACGTTAGCCACGCATCGTGTGATGAAATCAAGCGCATTACACATTATGGTGCCTCTGTATGCTGCTTCCAATTTATGTTGCCAATCGTTGGTGGGTTAATGATCCCTGTTTTAATAGACAGATTCAGATGAGGTTAATATATGAACTTAATCGATGAATACATTAATAAATGTTAATGGTAAAGCATTAGCATATTTACCATTTAACATATTCTGTCTTGAAACACTCCCATCAAACAGTGTTGAATTAATGACACTTCTAATACAGAAGTTGAGTCACACTTAGTGTTTGATATCTAGATGATGAATAAATGAGTGAATTATTTTTTCCCTTCTCCTACATTACTTAATAACCCTATGACAGTAGGCAATTCATGAGGGGCAAGAATGCAAGACTCTACTAGTTATATAGTCTTATAGTAGTTTGTGATTCAGTGACACTTTCATCAAAGCCAAATGCAAGCCTAGATCACAAAGAACAACTAAAATCAGAAGAACTAAAAATGTAAAAAACAATACACACAAGTGTAAGACACAAGGCGGTTTATGAGATTCAAGATTTTGAGCATTCCTTTAACTTCTGGTTAAAAGGATAAAAGCTGGACTTATGACTAACAATGAGCCTATAGGAACATGTAGACCAGGGGTCACCAACCTTTTTGAACCTGAGAGCTACTTCATGGGTACTACTGAGTCATACGAGGGGCACCCAGTTTGATACACTCTTCTTGAATAACAAATTTGCTTGGTTTGCATTTAGTTATATATTATTAATGATGATTAATGACACTCATCTATGTGAAGACACTGATCATGTTAATGATTTCTCACAATAATTATCAACAATGACTTAAAAAGGTGGGAAAGAGTTGTTCAAGAATGAGTTGTTATTTTTAGGACAGGCCCTCTTATGGTCCTAGCGGGCGCCCTGGTGCCCGCGGGCACTGTGTTGGTGACCCCTGATGAAGACTGGTGGGCTGACCCCTTCAGAGGGTACAGGCCCTACAGTAGCTCCACTGCAATACGAACAAACAGCCAGGACCTCCTGGAAGCTACAGTGTTCATGATGAAAAAGATGAGGCGTGAGAGTTAACATGAATTGCATGAGAGAACATTGAATGACTCAATAATTAACTGGTTAGCACAAGATGTCGCCTGACTTTGGTGTCAGCCTCGGGCCAACTCTAAATTGTGTCAAGTATGCATGCATGATGCAAAGGTGGTTGGTGGTATGCTTGGTGCAAGCCACGTTTTGGAAGAGAGACCAAACAAATCGGTTGAAAGAACAGTAGGCTGTCGGGATCCACTGTATGAAGAACAGAATAATTGAATTACAAACACACACACAAACACACACACATAGACACACACACACAAACACACACACACATCATTGACAAACACATCGCTGTATAGGTGATATATCGTCTATATATAGCGCCATATGTGGCATGAGTTCAGCAGGCCTGGTGAAAAAAGACACATTCTACATTCATCCGTCTTGCTGACATATCTAATGGACAGCAACATACATTACCTACTTGACAAAGACGGATACGTAAAACATCCATACATAGTAAAATGCATCCCGCTTCCCATGTTGACAATGTCAAAGCCTGAAAAGACTAATAGCCGGACCACTGGTGGTGAATTTCGCGGCATTTTCTCATCCCCAGCAAAGCGGAATTTGCTATTACAGGATGCATCTATTATTATTATTATTATTATTATTATTATTATTATTATTATTATTACTAACTACAATTGAATGGCACAATAGTCTTTACATACGTACCTCAGTGTGAACAATCAGAGTGGATCTAATGCACTGAGCCACCTTGAATGACCTCTGTAGCTTGAACTGCTGCGAGCCTCAACCTAACTGAGCTGACCTTCAGTGTAGGATGCACAATCTCCCCTTTCCACTCTCAACATGCTAGATTCACAGCTGCGATGTAAAAACAATCTTGTGTGGCAACCACGCATGTGTTATGCTCCCTCCTCACTAGCAAGGCTTTAACTTCATCTGAAATGACGTTTGATTTAAAAGGAAAGATGAAGTAGCTAATTAAGTTGCCCATATACATTTTTTAATAGCTTTCCTGGCTCTGGGCACCATTGAGGCCGCAGGCTTTCAGTAATAATTCAGGGCATTTCTCGCAGTACTGCAAAGTTACACACCAAAATAAAAAAGTTGAGTCTGTGGACACTGGCAGCAGATGTGGCATCGCTGATACACGCAACCTCACGTTCGATTATTAAGGAGGGGGAGAGCGGCCAGGATCTCTATATGGTTCCTTGGCGACATCTCAAGCGGTAGCTGCTTGAGATACCCGTGCGTGGCATTGTCCTCATCATGAAAGTGACGAATGACAGAGCTCTGCTGCATCAGCTTGATACGAAGGAAGGGAGGGTGGGGAGGGGGGCTCACATCTGAATCACTCAATCTTCAGCTCTTAGCCATTCGTTCATATGATTGTTTTCTACTCTATGGGAAAATCGGGCAGGCCCGTTTCAGCCACCCTCTTTTTGCACCATGGTCAGCTTTCAGAAGGTGCAAATTTTGAAGTACAGGCAAACTTAGTAGAATTGATTTTACTTTGGGCCGCATGCAAATCCCTGCTCAAGGTTTCTGTTTCGCTTTCAGCTCTCAGGACATATTTCATCCATCTCCTTTTAGATAGCTCTGAAAAACATGCAAGGGAACAAGGAGTGGATTTAGACAAGGGGCTGTAATGCCCTCCTCCCTGGCCCTGTGAGATATAGGTAATTAACTTAAGCAGGGAACGGCTGAAAGAGTTAATGAAAGAAAGCAATAAAAAATAATAAACGGCGCTGCAGGGGATGGCTATTGATAAGTCATAATATAATGCAATTGTAATGCGGCCCCCTCTTATCCTGCCTCTCAGGTTGACCGTGTAAGCACTTTCACCGTGACATAATGGATGCCCACCAAATTAATCCCATCAAAGCAGCCTTTAATCATCAAATTGACTTGGGTGCTGAAGGGATTGGGGATGGTTCGTCTGGCTGGTGGTTGGAAAGGCGCTTTTCAGGGGTGGGGGGGGTAGGTAGGGGCACAAGCAGAATCCCAATGCCTATGAGAGCCCCACAGAGTCTATGCACCTCTCTTATGGGCTGTAGGTGTGTACACAACATTAAGATCCCAGGATGCCTCGTTACTGAGAGGCACTGTAGTGTACCCGCTTACAACCCTTTTCATAAGTAGGAGTGTACTGTTTTTTCTGTCAGGTCATTTTCAAAAATAGCAAACCGAAATGCGCTGCTTTAAATAGATTGACAACACACATCTTGAGATGGTGCACAGAAAAAAAACGGTTTTACACAACAGTTGCTGTGCTAGTATAGGCAAATGCAAATGTGGGACGAAGATTATGGCCATCAAAGGGATGGGCTGTAAAACGGTTATTGCCATCATCAATCAGCAGAAAACAAAACATTTTGTTTACATTTACAATCAATCCTGTGAATTGGTAATTAATTCATCAGAAAAAATGTAGAATAAAAGCCTTTCATATCTTCTCATTAAAATGGCCGTAGTGGAATATTTTGATTACTGCAATTTTAATGTGCCATCTGTGTTTATCAAGCTCTTAAAATAACATCATCCCATACATTATAAATATAATTTGTTTTTAGAATGAATGTATTTTATCCATGTTCCACTTCACGTACTGGAGTGTGAGCAATAAATACACGGCCAATGTAGGGGAAAAGAGAATGTGTGTAGGAAAAAACCAATATGAAATGAACAATCCCCTATACCAACATCTGGGAACAGCAAGGCAAATCATATCCTGTTGGGTTTGCAGCACCTTTAGTCACTGATTGGGAGGCCATTGGATGGAGTGCATGTGGTGAAAAGAGTCAGGTACTCGTTTTGACTCATCTCTAGTGCAATCTTCCCAGACCACACGTCCTGCCCTTCATATCGAGGTCCCAAGTTGGATGAGCCCAGCCTTGACTCATCCAGTAATTTATGTCTCAATTTAAAGAGGGGGCGAGAACTGCAAGAGCCATAACTGTTGAGTTTTAGGTTAGAGTCCGTAATGTGTCCCCATAGTGCATTCGGCTTCTGCAGTACAGATGCAGAAGAACACAGCAGCATCGTCCTATCCAATATTGATTTGTACAGGAGAGAACTGTTAACAGTGATGATTGAATAAAAGTTCAATCTCACTCATCGGGTTAGCTTGATGTCCTGTCAAAACTTAAGCGATTTCAATATCGCAATCGGGGAGATGGATTTCACCACTATTTCCACAAAGCTTTAAAGATATATTTAGGAATAAATCGGAATAAATCCTGAACAAACAAGCCTTGGGTCGCTTAAAAAGTCACAGAAGGAAAAAAAATAGTCTTTATACCATCGGCAGGTGTGGAGTTTTAAAGCTGGGTAGCACCAACCAATGAGTAATGTCTCGCTTGTGATTCTGCTCAGGCGCCTGAGGAGCAGTTAGAATACAGATTCAACATGGCAGTGCCCAGGCAGCGCTCGTAAATCACCGAGCCATCGCACAGCGCAAACGATGACATTTATTCATCTCACATCGCGCGGACATCATCCCTTCTGCGGGTTTAAACAGACTAATGAGTCATTAAGAGCTCTTTATGCAAATGCATCTCCAATTAAAATGTGTGAGCAAAATGGCAATGAGGACACAAAAACTACTGAAGGGTGTATGAGTGATGCGGATCAAGTTTGGAAAATAAACACATGAAACAGACTTTTATATATATCACTGAGATAAAGATTCAACAACTTAAAAACTAAAAAAGACAGAGGCCCTATACCGTTTCAACCATTTAGAGGAGGTTATTAATAAATGATGCGCATTGCATGCAGCTTGTTTTCTCAGCAGTGATTACAGATGGATACTCATGCTGGTATTCAAAGGGCCCTGGACTTAATGTATTCTGTGGCAGTACACTGTCCAATAGAATCCATGCTGGAAGCCAGTGGTGATCAATGAAAGATAAGGGTTCTGGCCCTTGGAGTGGACTCCCTGAGTGGCATCGGGCCCCGTAGCGAGGTGGGGTCCTCTGATTAAACCGTGATTGATAGAGAATACGTTGAGGTAGTCGGTGATGAATGTTTTCACACACAAACACACACACACACACACACACACACACACACACACACACACACACACACACACACACACACACACACACACACACACACACACACACACACACACACACACACACACACACACACGCGCGTGGGCGCACCCACACACACACACAGATACACACACACACACACACACAACACACACACACACACACACACACAGATACACATACACACACCCCGATACACACACACCCAGATACACACCCACACACAACCCACACACACCCTGCACACACACAGATACACACATACAGATACACACACACACACACACGCACACACACGCACACACACACACACACACACACACACACACACACACACACACACACACACACACACACACACACACACACACACACACACAACACACACACACACACACAGAGTTATTTTGAGAATGTGAGCTTGTTTTTCATTTATATTACCAAAAATGATTGTTTGTGCAATTTATAGTATTCTGACATCCCCATCGAACATGTCATTCAAATGAAGAAACCTGGCACACCTATTTCTGGAATTAGAAACAAAACTACCACACAATAAGACCATGCTCCTAAATACATTTTGATGATGGCTGATATGCATTATAGGCTAGTAGATGATATCGCCTCTAAGACCCATCTAAGATAGATAAAAGATACAATAGAGGTTCGAATCACATTCGGGTAAACAGCCCCCATTGGTTTATTGCAAATGCTGACAAGATGCTTTGCCTCTGCTCAACCCGCCTATAAAACCTCCAGCACAGTACACCAGCCACGAGCCCCCAGGACTACTTTCACTCGACTGCCTCACGCGCGAAGATATAAACGCCGTACGCGCTCCACAAAATTACCGATCCCTAACCATGAGTGAGGTAGGTGCTATTTCATGTTGTTTGAATACAAACCTTTTTTTTGTATGTCATATGAGATGCGCATATAGACGTGATAAGACTTAACTCGAGAGTGTTATCCATTCCTTTAAAATTAAGCGCGTAAAATAAACGACACGGATGCGTCTTACAGTATGCGCGCGGTAGTTTAGTGGTAGCTTACACGTTTAATTGACGTGAAGATGATGATTCAACTAAAACGTTATTGCAGATATAAAGGGGGTTCTTTCCCTACCAAACTATAAAATGGAAAAAACACTTATAGTCTATGCGACAAATGAAACTTGATAGAAACGTGTTACGGTTTAACGACAGTAATTGTCTTGCACATTGCTCATTCCATGCAACAACTCTGAAGCAAGAAGTGAATGACAGTAAATGTTGTATTATTAGTTGTTAGATTATTTTTTCAATAAGTTGCAACTCTGAATAGCCAAGTAGCTATTTATTATGCGCGTTTGCCTCTTATGAATTTTAAAGCTTGTTTTCATGTTATATATGATGATTTTGCAACTAGCATGAAGTAGCCTATGATATCAAAATAATTCATAGCTTCACATTTTTTTTAAACTATTTCTCAATGCATAAGGAGGCACACAATTCAGACTTCCATTGGGCGGCCCTCTTATCACAGAGGATAAGATGCATTTGCAAAAAAAACTTCAACCCAACAAATCACAGAGAATATTCTGTATTTTAGCTTGCATCCTGTTGTTTAGAGCGTCTCCCATCCTCCCAGTGGCCGTACTAGAGCCATCCTCCTATCTGTGATCAAGCCTGCATTCGTGAAAGAGCAAATCCTACAGTTACTGAATTATTTAAAGGTAGCCGCTGACCTAGAGAATGGAACAGTTTCACAGTGGGCTTGAACAACGGGTGAGCCTCAAACCTTAAGATCCTATCGTCTTCGTAATGATGGAAACAGACCCCAAGCAGGGCTTCTTGAGACAGGTAGGGACAGGTTTGGGCTATATTTGATTATTTGATACATTTTTTGGTGGTTGGTGGTGGTGGTTGAAGTATATTTAGGGTACAATTCTGAATTACAATGACAATCCCTTTAGCACATAAATACTATGATAAATACTATGATATAGATGTATATATAGATAAGTAGATAGAGAGTTAGATTGAAGGAGGATGATTAAGAATAAGAGTGTAAAATAAAGGGAGATAGAGGAAGAGAGTGAGTGACAGAATGGGGGAGGTAGGGGGAGTGACAAAAGGATAGATGAAGAGATTGAGTGACAGAGAGGTAGACAGAGGGAGACAGAGAGAGAGACAGAGACAGAGACAGAGACAGAGAGAGAGAGAGAGAGAGAGAGAGAGAGAGAGAGAGAGAGAGAGAGAGAGAGAGAGAGAGAGAGAGAGAGAGAGAGAGACAGAGAGACAGAGAGACAGAGAGACAGAGACAGAGACAGAGAGAGAGAGAGGAGACAGAGAGGTAGACAGAGGGAGACAGAGAGAGAGAGAGGGAGAGAGAGGGAGAGACAGGTAGAGAGAGAGAGAGACAGATAGGGAGGGAGAGAGAGGGAGAGAGATAGGAAGAGAGAAAGATAGAGAAAGAGAGACAGAGAGAAAGAGTGAGACAGAGAGGGAGAGAGACAGACAGGGGGGGGAAGATAGATGGAGAGTTAGAGAGGCAGACAGCATGCATTGCCAGATGGAGAAGCTTTGGTAGTCCCATCACTACACTTTTTCACAGCTGCATTGGCTGAGCCACACCAGGGGCGCATCCCAAAAATGTGTTAAAGCGAAACACACGTCAACGCTGTTCATCGACAAGAAAACGTTAAGTATCTGGCCTGCTTTAGCTCGGCGTTCTGTCATCTGGTAAAGACTAAAGTTGTGCCTGCAGTTGCCGTAAATCTGCAGCACAGGCTTGCTTAATACGCGCTGAAGCGCTCCTCCCAGCCACGTTATAAATAAGACATTACGCCAAGGAAAACCCCCTGCCTCCGGAGATCCAGCAGCACTCCTGGTGCCAGTGATGGATTTATATGCCCATGAAGAAGCAGCACTGAGAGGGGAGGATGGGACCAGCGATGAATAATTAAATGAGAATCAATGCAAAACAAGTCTTCACCTCCATCCCCGTTCCCTCGCTTTTCCTCTCACCTCCCATCTTCCTCCACTCCACCCTATCCCTGTACTACATGCCCCCTGGCTAAATCCTCTCCTTGCCTGGATTCTGGCCCAAAGTGCCCAATGCTGCAGACATAGCTGGTCTCTACCGAGGCCATCTAATTCAATTCAATTTCAATTCAATTCAATCTTATTTGTATAGCCCTTAATCACCATCACAGTCTCAAAGGTCTTAACAGGCCAAATATTTATGACACACCCCTTTACCCAAGCCCCCCACAAGGGCAAGAAAAAACTCCCTTGAAATTAGCAAGGAAGAAATCTTGAGCAGAAACACATAATAGGGGATCCCTTCTTCCAGGGATGGTCAGGAGTGCAATGGGTGCCATAATTGACATACAGGTAAATACATGCACATCATATTAAAATGGTGATGGGCTCCTGGCCGGATAACTATGAGAGCCCAGGCATCCAGTCCAGTCACCGCAACACCCTAGAACAGACATCTGTAGTGAGGTCTTTGTTTGTACCCACAATGGATGGATTTGATGCAAGTGGTAAAGCAGATAGCAGAGCTTTGGGATTATGAATCATTTCGTCGGTCGGTACATCTCATAAAGAATGAACTTTGACGACGAAATGAATAGTTTCCTTCAAAAAGCTCAAATGTGTTTTAAATGAGTGTTTTTACATTGCAGCATCCATACAAATATAATCTACAATTTTTAATGTTTAAGTTGTTGTTGTGAGCTGTGGTCACTGACCCTAATCGCCTTCACATAGAGCAGAGATTACACAGAAATAATCTGTAATCCATCTAAACTCTGTGTAACCTGGCTAAATCCCAACTCCGGCAATCTGTGATTGGAGAAGGCAAACATTAATGTGTAGAATATCTAAAGTCTTAATGAGAGGATCTGAACTCCAAAGTAAAAGCAGCCTTTTTACTGAAAATTAGGATGAAAAACCTGACATAACATTTACATAATGATACCATAAGGCTTACATGATTTATTATGATGTTTTCCACACTGACATGTTGGAAGAGTACTTTTAGACATGGCTCGGAGTAATAGAAAGAAACCCCACTTTACTCAAATACACGGTCTAGATTGGACATTTTTTAATGCACTCAAACCTAAATAATGGGATGGCCATCAAACAACGATGTGATTAGCATAAACTTCAACTAACAAATATATTTTTTTGCAAAAAGCCTCTTTTTACTAAGCCTGTTCTTAATATAATAAAATTAGATGAACCATCAAGACAGATTTTGTATTTAATTGAGAGGGCTGAATGTTTCAAGACAAATAACATCTCATACTTGAAATTCACTTCAGGCTTTTCATGTATAAAATCATCCCCACCACAAACACTAGCACCTCTCCTCATCGTTCCTTCATTGCTAGCACGAATGACTTGCTGAAAGAGATGAAAGTGCAGCTGAAAGAAGGAACTTTGGCCTGAAAACAAAGGCAAGACATACGAGACAAATAAATGAACAAAATCAAAAAAAAAGACAGCCTTTAGACTTTGGTTGGGCAGGCTGTACAAAACAATATTATTGCGACAGTGTTGGATTGATTATACTTTGCACCGCAGCACCAGTGCTTTTAGTGCGAGAGAGAGCGAGTAAATCCATGCCATCCATTATAGCGCATACTGTATATATATATATGTTGCTGCGACAGCCAGTCTTCTCAGAAAAGGTTAAAGATCTTCAAGAACGCCATGCTGCCTAATCATTAGTGCTGCTTCAACAGTAACAGCAGGATATCCAAACACTCAACCTCCATGTATTGCTGTCTAACATGACGATACTAAAGAAACTTAGAGTGTATTAAAGGGGAATACACTGGTAACCATCATTGTTACCAGGAGGCGTTAGAGAAATATATATACATTTACATTTTATTTGTTATCATTTGTAAAATTATACTATGTATGTATGTCTAATATCATTTTTAGGATGTTTTGAAATGGTCAGAGGCCCTATAAATGTCAAATTTAAGGTTTAATATTGCTTAGATTTAATGTAATGTCTCCTATTGATTGATTTGAATGAACAAACACCAATGTGTTACCCCGTTCAGGGATAATAAGCTGATTAGGTATTCTAGTTCCATGTTGTCTTTCAATCTAGCTGGTTATGGCAGATAGCGTGTTCGATGTTTCTGCTGTAGTACTGATGTATAACGGCCCCCAAGGGCTTGCCACATGCTGGGACGAGCCTCGTCTGACCTACTTTATCTCTCCTCTTGGTAAATTCTTAATAGTAAGTGAGAGAGTATATATCCATCCCAACCCCGCCAAAATAACCATAGCTGCTAGACTCACCCTGGGATGATTATTTATTTATTTTACATTTCTCCTCCGTTGGAAACAAGAGTATTTGACAAACTCAGTTAGACAAACTTTAATAGTATTTACATATTAATCATGTAGTCACCAACACGGTTTATTTCTGTATTTAAACAACCTAGGACAGCTTATAAAAGAGTAAACAAATATATTTGCTGTTCATCAAACCTAGGTTTTGGGTTTTAATGTCATGTCCTTCAGACCAACATCATTACTCTGTGGTAGAGCATAATAATCATACAGCATAATTACCAACATCATTTGCATGAGGTGGAGGATTATACACATCTACAGGATTGGGAATTTGGAACTAAGCAAACATTATGCTGCCTGTTTGGAAATGTGGCGATGCAATTAACGCAGAATTTGGCACAAACAAACTGGAATGCTACGACGCCATCCTCCTCCTCCTCATAGCAGCTTATTTGGTGCACCTCTACTGGTCTGAACCCTGTCAACCCTGACAAATGAGATTTAGTATTTTTCTATCCATCACTAGTGGACGTAAATAAGTCATGACAGACATGCCCAATGGAGGCAGCCGTGTCTTTTGGAGGCAGCCATGTCTGTGGGAGATAGCCATGGCTGTACAGAGGTGGGAGCAGACCAGAGCCAGACAAAAATACATGGGTATTAGGGAGTTTGACATTAATGTGGATAGGAACGTTCAACCCAAACGCATATTTGTTGGATAGATAAATAGATATATATATTGTGCACACAGTTGGTTAGACTTGGTCAACTAAACTTTTGGATATCTTGCTGCCACACAAGTAAGGGGCTGTTGTGTTGCATTGCATCAGTGACTTAGAGGCAACATACAATTAAAGGTAAAATACAAAAGCTTAATAAAACTTGCAAAGTGTTGCTAAGTTTAAGATATGGCCCAATCCTACACAAGACACAAATATCAGGCTAGAAACTAAAAAGAATGAGTGGTCCATTTGCCAAAAATGAAACCGCATGCAGCACATTTGTACATAGCAGTCGGGGGTACACTTGCCAGTATGCAGGATCGATACTTTCACTGCATTGAAGCATTTCTTTAATGTATCCCTGACTATGAGTTCTCTCATTCTTTATGGGCGATGCTGAGTTGGCGCTTCTGGCCCCCAGCCCACGGCCGCTGATTCTCCACATGCTGATGCAGAAACAATCTGCAAATTAGATCCAGAGAAAAAAAAAGATCCCGTTGGATTTAGTTTTCTTAAGATCATTCATAGTAGTTGTGTTGCTTTGCTTCCACATGCATTTTCAGAACAGATGCTCAATAACTATTTGGGATATAGAGTTATGGCAGCCAATTACAGAAACAACTGAAATTCAAGAAAATGTATGTATAATATACCTCTTCTAACCTTTGTGAGTATATAGCTGGCATTTGGATTGAGAGACTTATGTAATTCACACCAGAAAAACGTCAGACGTGTGAATAAAGTATTGTTTGAACCAATATATGATGGAAACAAAAAATCACACATTTGTTATTTCTTTTACAACAATAATTGGCAGCATTGCCAGATGGAATATCGCTCACTATAGTATAATAAATATAAATCCAGTATATTGGGAAGATGCTCTGTATACAACATATTCTGATGATCGACGACATTACAGTCACTGGGCGTGAGATACGGGAAGGCCCTAAAAGCCTGGTGACACTCCTAAAGTGATCCAGAGATCGTGAGGGTTGAATCTTGTCAAGGAGCCAAACGGGGAGAGACCGCGGATGGTCAGGCAGACGGAGAACAGTACTACAACTACAACGCACGACAGGATGTCGAACCACGTACTGATTCACTTCAGGCAAATCAGGAATTATCTTCCAACTGTCACTGCCACTACCTTAGGTCTGGATGTCAGGGAATATGGCTGCCTTTCCGCGCCTCCTCTTGTTCTTTAAAGGTGACATAATACACCACCAGGTGTGAGGGTGATTAACCATTACAAGCCGTTTAGAAAATCTCCCTCTTCTGAAATAACAAGTGGGCGTGTCCAACTGTATGTATGACAGATAGATGTGCAACGTTTGCTACAGTCCACTGGGTAGGCTGGTAGACTGATCCATCAGCACACATCTAAGTGGACACGCCCACTTGTGATGTCAGATTTAGAAAAAACTGAGCCGTTGTTTGCTTGTAACGGCTAATCAAACACACACCTGGTGGTATAATATGTCACCTTTAACAGCTGAGTTATGAGGCCCAGCATGGGACGAGGCACACCTGGTGTTTAATTGGTAATTAACCTATTTTGCAATTTGTCTAAACTAATTAACTTCAATGTCAGAAGGAAAAGATAATGGATGCAAACATCATAATTAGTGAATCTGCATTTAAGAATAAATGCAAACAAATTCTGCAGAAAATAAATACGCTTATAATCTATTCCCTTTTTGATTGAAACAGTTGGGCTTAACTAGATCCAATATGTGTGTAGGTTTTGCATTGGGTTCATGTACTAGATGTTGTCTATAGTTGATATAGTGTTTATTTTGTCCAGTAAACCGCAGATCCAAATCTAATGTTATAACCTCAAAGAGTTGGGAAAAATATGAGGCTGTTAAATACTTTGAGATTGATAGTTTGCAGTATGGTCGAAGAATGTAAGTGGCTGGAAAATAACGGCTAGCAGCCATAAACCCATCCCAGCAGGCTGTGCGAGTCGTGACTAGCATCTCACACTTGAAATTCACTTATGGCTTTCCATAAAACACCACGGCATCATCAGCACCACACTGCTGCTTCCTCCACTGATTGTTCCTTCATTGTACACACGACTTGGTGAAGGAGATGAAAGCGCAGCTGAAAGGGAATTAGGGCTTGCAGAATAGACGGCCTCAATGTATTTAATTATAGTTACGTAAGATCTCCAGGCCGTATCCAGGCAGAATTCAAACCAGACAAGCCAACCGACAGAGAGACAGACAGGCATACAGATGTTCCACCCAACAGCCAGACAGACACGCCAACAGATAGAGAGAAAGACAGAGACAGCGAGACACAGACCTCCAGACCTCCAGACCTCCAGACAGACAGACAGACGGGAGAAAGAGGGGGGAAAAAGATAAGGAAATTGCCTGTAGACTGCCATCATGTCTGCTTGCAATGATGTAGATTGTGGGTTTCAACAATATATTATTCAGTTGTAGCGAAACAGTACACATACCGTAGCTCCCGGACTTAAACGAGCAAATGGGATGTTTTTATTATTATTATTAACCGCACTGGTATGCACGGGTAAATGAAACTTTCCAAATCTTTATACCTCAAATGTGTGATAATACGAAGGAACGTAACTATCTCTTTGAAGTTGGATTAGCTTGCGTGTATCTCTCCCTGTGGGTCTTAATGCTGTGACCCAGCTGCACGGTGCATCATACATTCTGCTGGAAGACGGAGGGATGAGAGAGGAGGGGAGAGCAGAGAGGGGAACTCAAAGATTTAGAGGCACTGGGAACTGAAATAAAGGCAAAGAAATATATGCACGCAGTATAGCAGTGTTGGTCAGCCTCAATGAAAGCACCCAAAGAATGAGCAAGTACAGCCAGCTTTAGAAGTGGTGTTTGTTTTAGTTTATTTTGCTTCATTAACCACACCCATGTTGGGATTATTTTCTCTCAAAAGGGCATCTGGCTGATATCATGGCAATCACAGGAGATTCTCACTGCTGTGTTGACAGTTGGTGGAGGTGTCTGGTGTGTGTAGCAGTCCCCCCCGCCCCCCCGGTCAACTGACAGCTACAGGGACACTGCAAGCAGATGAGAGCCAGCATGGTGTTTTGTGAACCCCAGTTGCAGCTTCCCCTGTTGCTTTCCCCATGCAAACAGAGAAACAGATGGCTCCACTGCACATGCTTTTTTTTTTTCTATTTTTTTTCTATTCTGTTTAATCCTATTTATTGGACCTCACTATGTTGCTGCGGAAATAACAAGTAATATAAAGTAAGGGTTTATGTATTTTTTTGTTCCCATTGCCCTGACATTTGGGAATGTCAACAACAGCCTGTGTTTAATAATTCATGTTAGACTACAGATAAAGACAGAAGGGCTATTCTCTGCAGAGGATATAAACTTGGTTAACAAAGCAAATACAATAAATACGCATTGCATGTCTATGAATAACGAATGCGTCTGTTGCGTGTCAGTGCAGCATCATAAATAGTAATTGGTTTTCAAATATTCAATTTCTGCAGTGAATATATAATGTTTGAAGGGAATAACACATCATTTCATTTTGTAAATGAGACCCACCTAGATTTTACATTTTTACATTTAGGGTATTTAGCAGACACTTTTATCGAAAGCGACTTACATCAGATAATACACACATTGACACACTGACGGCAGCGTCAACCATGCAAGGTTGCTCAGGGACACTTCAACACTCAGCGAGGAGGATATGGAGATCGAACTAGCAACCTTGCAATTACAAGATAACTACTCTTCCTCCTGAGCTAAGCCGAGTTTACTGTTTTCCGAAGCATCGAGGTAGCAGACAAGTATTTAGGAGGACTTCCTTTGACGGGTAACGTTGACAGCAGATCAGCAGTATGGTGCAGTGGAAAAACAAACACATTTGAGAAAATAGGGTTTTGTTTCAAGACCACAAAATCAGAGACAGAACTTGGCTGTCCTGGCCTCTATATTCTTTCTCTTTAGATATGCTGCATTATGTATATTAGGACTGCACATCAATTAACTGGGGCTTTTCATTTGTAAAAAAAAAAAAAAAAAGAACATAAAATGTGCTGTGTCTCAGTGGGATGCTGATTCGGTACATTTGCATTCAGTCAGACGCCTTAATCCAAGGCGACGTTCAGGGATCTGAGAAAACCCAAGGCGTACAACTACGAAATTGGAGTCACTACAAAGAAAGCGCAGCAAAAGCAAGTTTTCTTGCTATCTTTTCAGAAAGACACGGTTCAAGTCTTTATATCCAATTTTTATGTCAGAGGAAGTCACGTGAATGGGTTGTGATAGACATCTTGACACATCAGCCATAAATTAGATCTAGCATAGTTGTTTTTGGAAAAACTGTTAAATAGCTGCTTATTTTTCATACTATTTCTTAAAATATTCTACCAAATCTTCTGCCCCCTTTGCAGAGACAAGGATCTGCGCCAATGTCTGGCAACAGCAAGCCAGCATCTGGACAAGGTATGGTATACCTAACTCACACTAACATTCAGGTTCAACCGAAATATGACCACATCCTTATCATAACCCGCAGCGCATCCTCCGCTGCAATAGGCTGATAGATTGATAGTGGGCCAGCAGCACTATATATTTTTTAGAGTGCAATGTGCATCCTTTGCAAAAATAACAATTTTCACTAACACATTTCTGTCATTGGAAATCATTGACCATGGAACTGTGTTTGATTGCCTTGTGTATAGAGGGGTGTTTGTGTAACGTCTTTAGATGGGGCACTTAGTCAGATTAAAGTTTGTGATGAGGACGATACCTTTTAAATTATCTATGAAACACACACTCTCTCTCAGACACACAAACGCACACACACACACACACACACACACACACACACACAGGACAAAATTAGACTTTAAACCAAATTGAAGGACTTTTGTGTTGATGTTGTCTGCTTCTCTCATTATAAGTAAAAGCAAAGAAGACAGCGGGGCATTTTGTATTGATTAAAGTTACATCTCGCCTTATCACTCATCTTTTTTCCCAAGGCCCTCCGAAGAAGGTTCAGGCTAAATGTAAGTGGTTTGTTTGGGGCCTTTCTGCTTCCTTCTTTAACTAAAGCACTTCTGCACATGGAGAAGCACACACTTTTGGTTGAATCCATGTATTTTGACACAGCCTTCCTTCCAAACGTTTCCCCTTGGGGTTTCTGCATCAAAAATAATGAATTTTGCAATGTCACCAACTGTTCACTTCACTGTGTTTAACAAAGCTTGCACGGCTTCACATCAGGGAAATAGCATGACATGATGCACATTGAAGGACAGAGGGGGTATTCATTTGTTCAGCTTTTTGCATGACATGAACATCATTTTAAACGCTACATTGTTTGCCACATACTTTGTGACGCACAATGTGGATCACAAAGTATGAACTTGCTCATAACAGCACTATTTGGAGTGGTCCCCAACCGACACTATATGCTGAATTGTTTATGTTCCTGAAGTTCCTTTCATGGATTAACAAAGGTTTTTTTTATCGTAATTCAACCCTCAACTTACATATTTTAAACTCCCAGGCCGATGTACAGTGCTTCAATCCAACAAAGCGTGCATGAGGTTTATAACATAAAAAAAAGTATTTGAAGGCAAAAATAAGGAGTGCTGTTCTCAGCACTCCATTAAAAGATAAATTGGCACACATTCACTGATAAAGCGTTTCCTTGCTTCGACTTGAGAACACTGCCTCGGCTCCCTGCATTAAAACTCAAGCGTGCATGGAGCCTGGCAGGAGGCGCTGGTTCTCGCTCCCTCAGTGACCCCTCTCACCTCTCCCGTTCAGGTGAGCAGAAGGATGTGCCGGCGGAGGACTTTGACATCGATATGCGCGACCCGGAGACAGAGAAGGCGGCCGTGGCCATCCAGTCGCAGTTCAGGAAGTTCCAGAAGAAGAAGCAGGACGTGAAGTCATAAAGAGCCTCTCCGCGGCTGTGACCTGGCCCCGCCCCCCGGTACTACCTGATGGGCGTGGCTCTACAGCAGATCCACCTGTAGTCCTCATCTTGCATGTCAATCAAACTTGCACCGTCATAAACTGGGGGCTGGGGCGGGAGGCGTTGGGGAAGGGGGGGTTGATTGGGTGACGTCTTTGGCCTCTGCACGTCTTGAAATTATATTTGTAGTTACATTAAATGGATTGCTGTGTACAGTGACCATAGATTATTCAATATATGCACCTAGAGATAGATATGTTTATTCCCTTTGTAAATTGTGCCATTTCATTTTTTTATTCAAATTCTTTGATAAAACCCAGTGGTAGCAGTAATTAAAATTCAAATATACATATTATTTATGTGAAATTTAGTGTTTATTAAGCCATGAGGAAGAAATTCCTGAGTATTAGCGAGAAAAGCCGATGATGTCCATCACGCTCGGGATGAATATATAGCCACACGTAATACCAAACACCGTGCTCTTCAGTTAGCTTCTAGTTAGCATCATGTCAGGATTGCATTGGGGATTGATGGTGACATTTTCCACTGAGTGGGGTCAAAACAATCCTGTTGAGTACAAGCTGTGTTTGACCCCAGTTCACCACCAACTAAACAATCTCCCGGGAAATCTCACTGTGGGCGAACCAATGCATCGGCATATTCTGTAATGACATCAGCCGTTCATGACTGTGTTGCCTTTTTCATTTTTGATTTATTGTTCATGAATGTTATAATTGTAATCAAAATTTAACTTTGTTCAGTTCACGTTCATATAATAACAATCTCCCAGTCTGCAGATTACAGTGTGGCTGTTAACAAAAGAACTAATAAATTATTTTAAAAAACACATCAAGAATTGAATAATAAATCAGATTTCAATGGCATTCTACCTATTACCTTTGTGATGATATTGCAGCTGCTGTGTGACATTATAGAAGCAGGATCTTTGAAGAAATATAAGTGACAGCCATTCTCATGCATAGAAAAATGCAAATGTATTCAAAAAAGTCATTGAATGATTGCTAATGAAAAAACCCGAGTCGAGATAGATTCAGATATATTCTATTGACATACAGCAAACTGCATCCTGCCCTATGTGGACCCCAAGTGGAAGCGAGGCGAACTGCATCTCTTGGTTAGGATGAATGCAGCATTCAGGTGGGCATGACTCGATCTGTATGTAAATCAGACCCCCACCAACCACGACGTGAGGAAACACTGTCTTCGGTGATATGTTTCACTATCCAGCGATTGGCTAGATTCCACCCCCGGAGACTAAAGCGCCGTCTACATCACGCCGCACGTAGAAATTAATTTGTGTTATGTTTGTTTAGATGCTTCAGGATTTGCTATAGTCGGCAGATGTAAATATACAGGCCTAAATTAATATATAAGCGATTTCCAGGGCAATATAACCTATTAGACGCAGCGTTTGTCAAACAATGCATGCACCAAAGAGATATGTGTGATGTTAGGTTACAGATGTTTGTTTTACTGTTTAATGCACTCATGGATTTAAAGAAATGTGGCCAGAATTGAATTGGGCGGTTTCGTGTGCAACGGAAAATCATCAGTAGGCCTATTACAAAAAGTCACTTTTCAGTTGCTCATCTTGAATTGTGTATATGTTGTGTCGTGTGTACTTAATGAAAACAACAAGGGCAAAATTCAAGTACGTGACCTTCTATGAGTAGGCCTACCCCGATCGCAGAAAGCAACCTCACTACACAAACACTGAATAAATACCGTGACTCCTGTAAAACAAATCTTTAATTGGCAAGATGCTTTTTTCTGTCTCCATTTTCTTTTTCGATTTTTTAAGTTCATATATATATATATATATATATATATATATATATAATCTTAATTATGACTTATTATGGGACCTGAAGCAGAAATGGGCTCTATGCACAACTCGCACTACTGTTATGTATTTAAAGGTTCGAAGGCACTGCACACTTCAAAGACACTGCACACTTAAACAACTCAAAACACTGTATACTTAAAAGTTCGAAGGCACTGCACACTTCCAGAGCAAACATTAAATTCTACAACACCATGGAAAGGTGGATGGTCACAACTATCAAGGTAAGCGCAACAAAACAAAAATGGAGACACTAATTATAAGGATTTCTGGGAGGAGAGAACAGTGGCGGAAATAAAGGAGCAGCATTAAGTTCAGGAAGTAGTGGAGCTGTGCAAAGAGCCCAATGATAAGATTCAGGAAGAAGAATTTCGTTCCAAATAATTTTGTCCAACAGCAACATTGCCCTCTTGTGGACAGAATAAGTATCGGTGTTAAAGATGACTTCTGAAAGGACAGTCAGTAAACCTGAATCACCAATCACTGAAAACCCTTTCTTAAATTGAAGTGATGGTTCGGCGTAAAATTCACCTAGGGTCATTTCCACCATGACATACCAGACCAAATACCCTGCTAGAAGCATTTTTTAGCGATGTAGGCCCAGAGTCAACACTGGTCAAGATCGGGCTAAGACCGGGCTATCAGCCGAATGGCTTAGTGCTGCGCGAAACGGAACAGTGGGTTTATCTCGTAAATGATTAAATTACCCCACTAATAATGTCTGGAATGTTACCAAACTTCTGCAGTAGTACACATAGGTCTGTAACTCACAAAACGAGGCCACTGGAAGGTTTGTAAGTACACCAGGAGTATATATTAAAAAAGAACACTTGCCTGATAGCTTCAACTTTCTGCTGCTAAAAGCTGCCCGCTGCGTCGAACGTTCACGTCCGTGTTTCAGGAAAAGTTAGTAAACGTGTCAAAGTATAAAACTCACAAGTGTAATGAAAAAGCTAGTGAATTCAACACTCCATAGAAATGTATTGACAACTGAAATAATTGAATACTTGATGCATTTATAAAAGTCAGAAAGTTGAAACTATCAGGCAAGTGTTCTTTTTAATATAGACTCCTGCAAGCCATTCGGCTGATAGCCCGGTCTTAGCCCGATCTTGACCAGTGTTGACCACAGGAGCGTCGCTAGCAATTGAAAACATTCGGGGCTGTAGCCCAGAAGTTAGAGAGCTTTTAAAACGGGTGCTGGGAGGGTTTCTCCTCCGAGAATATTTGAAAATCGGGCTGATGAACATTCAATTGTAACGTAGTTTGAGAAGTAAAAGAAAGACCAATCGTCATGTTGGATTGACCTCACGATCATTGTCAATGTCAACCATAAAACTTTGTGGTGTACTTACAAACCTTCCAATGCCTCGTTTTGTGAGTACAGACCCTATGTGTACTGCAGAAGTTTGGTAACATTCCAGACATTATTAGTGGGGTAATTTAATCATTTACGAGATAAACACATTGTTCCGTTCGCGCAGCACTAAACCATTCGGCTGATAGCCCGGTCTTAGCCCGATCTTGACCAGTGTTGACCATCGCTAAAAATGCTTCTAACAGGGTATTTGGCTGGATGTCATGGTGGAAATGACCCTAGGTGAATTTTACGCCGAACCATCACTTTAAATTGACTACAAATTAAATTTAGCCAATTCTTATGTAAATTATGAAGGCAATTTAGAGGTTGGTGTTTTTTATGTTCGATATTTACAATTGATTTGATCAATGTCGAATTCAACTCACCAGTAACATCTAAATTTCCATACAAGGTCAGAACATGGCTGTCGACACACAGACCACCAGCATTCATGTCAACATTACGTCAAACTGTGGAGGAACATTTTTTTGTGGGAAACAGCCATATTTATTTAATCAAATTTTTCGAACTGTGTGTTTATTTAGTTCTCTTAATTCCAGTGCCACCATAAGTGAACCACTCATGTTAAAATAAAAAGTGACATTTTTTTTGTTAAAAGTAGAAATCATAATGAAGACAGTTTAATCTTAGAAGAAATAATCATAGTAACTGACAGAAGTGACCTCACAGCATTTTAGATTAAAGTCTCCCATCAGGACTAACTCCAAACAGAAACAGAAAACACAAAGAACAAAAAATAAAAAGGCCAGGGTATAGACGAAATAAAATAAGAGAAAATAAAAACTAAAACAGCTTTTTTTAATATCCACTTTTTTTTTCGGTATCTCCCATTCGACTTTAGGTTTGGTTTGAACGGTGGCGGGAGGGGGAGGGGCTTCTGTTGGATTGTCTCACGTTTTATTTATTTCCCTGTAGAGGAGCATTTCCGCTCACAGCAACAGTAGATCTACTAAGAAGGAATGAGAGCCACGTGGACTCTACCTAGTGCACTGAGGGAAGGCGGGGGAACTGGGGGAGGGGCAAGGGAGGGTGGTGGAGCAGAGAGGGGAGTCAAGGGGTGGTGGGGCGGGGGTAGGGTTGGGGACTCTATCCTGGACATGCCCTACAACCTGGGGGAGGGGGCTAGGGAGGGTGGGTGTGAGCAAAGGGGGTGTCAGGGGATGGGTGGGTGGGGCTCTAATCTGGACATGCCCTACAACTGGGTGAGAGAGCTAGGAGGGTGTTGGGGGTGCGGAGGGGGGGGGGGGGGGGGGGGGGGGGGGTAGGGGGGCTCTATCTGGACACGCTCTAGGATTTGGGTGGGGGGGGGGGGGTCTCGGGGAATGCAGGCTCCTTTCTCGGCTCCGAACCCTCCCTTGTTGTAAGCCCTCAGCGTCCATCATCGTCACTGCCCCTGCCCATGAGCAGCCAAACTCAACGCACGACACCTGAGAATAAAGACCCGAGTGCACCCCGCCCTGTTGTGTTGTAGACGCCACAACATACCTCTTTGCTTTTTTTTATCTTCTCATCAATACAGTCACAGCATAGAGCAAAATAATTTTTTCCATATAAACTTTTTTCCATATTTCCTTCTTTTTTTTCCTTTTCTCTTCATATTGCAACCATCGGAGAATGGGACACAAAGAGAGAGAGAGACAGAGAGAGAGAGAGACAGAGAGAGATCAACAGAGACTCCATTTCCTAATCAAAACGAGATATGTGCAAACATGACTAACGGACTCTTTAATTAACCAAATCAATTATTCCCCTGTAATGATCCACAAATAAAAGTGATTTCTCTTTTTTATATATATATATTTATATAGTTTATAGTAATAAGAATTAAATAAATCTTCACATTGGATCATTTCATAGTGTGACAAATGCTCGACTGGGATTGGCGCCAGCCGTGGTCGTAATCCTCTTTGTCTTTTAATTGGTCATCCCCGATGCCATCCATAAAATAGATTTTTTTTTTCTTCAAAAAAGTAACAAATTGGAGAGCAGCTTGGACTGGTGTCACAATTGCTGTTCATTCCAAGAAGTTCTCTCAACTTTCATTCAGTGTTTCAAAAAGGTAGTCCATAGGAAAAAAATTACTCCCCAAAGTCGTCATCTTCCCACTTCCAGAAAAGATAATAATAATACAAAAAAAATCAACCACGGCCCGTTGTTTTTTATGAAAACAATCGACAGCCAATGGTCATACATAACCAAATCATTTGGTAATTCAATAATTGATAATCATTACTAGCCGACAATTTAACAATGACTAATCACTGATTAATTATTAAGAATTAAACAGTTAGAATAAATAACAACTCCCCTCGTTTTACTCAATTAGTTTTGGCAGGGCTCCCCTTAGGAGTCAGGTTTTCTCCCACGTGGAGTGAATTTCCCTCAAGTGAAAAGAGAAAACAAACGAAAGAACGCAAAGCTCTAAAAAATAAATAAAAAGGAGATGATCAATAGATGAAGTGATCCCTCCTGCCCCCTGGAAGGAGGAAGAGCCATATATATATACAGGACCTGCGTGGTGAAAAGTCACTTTAACTGCACTTGAGTGTTAAAGGGTCCAGTGTTTTCAGAAGTACAAGTGCAAAGCCAGCGCCCACCTACCCCACGCTTGGCTCCGCCCTTCACTCCCCTAGACAACCCCGCCTCCCGAACCACCGACCTCCCAACCCACCCCCGGCCCTCCTGTTATACCAGCGGGGCGTGTAGGACTTTGCGTAGGGGGTGTGGTTGCTCTGTTGACGGTTCCCCTGCGAATCCAGGGCAGGGGACTCCTGCGAGGTGGCTGAGCTTGGCGCCTGGCCAGCTACCGAGCCCTCCCTGTGGGGAGCGTGGCGCCGCGTCGCGGCTTAGCCGAGCTGCCACTGGGTCCCTGCTGGGCCAAGCTGGCTGAGCCCGCGCGGCGGCGGCGCGGCTCCGATGGCGTGGGAGGAGCCATGCGGGAGGAGGCCTCATTCAGCGAGCGCTCTCTGGGGCTCGCCAGCACGACCCTGGCCCATGGCCGAGCCCTTTCGCCGCTCGACGTGGCCCCTCTGGATGACCCCGAGCAGGTCATGCCGCGGTTTAAGCAAGAAGTCCATGCGCAGATACGGCGGCACAGTGCACCAAGCTCTCGCCACCTAGTGGAGCAGGGAGGGAAATGGAGGTTAGTCGACGACAGGGAACTGATAACCAACGCAAGTTTAGCTTACCTTACTTTCCGACTGGATAAAAATGGGTGTGTTTGGTGGGTAACTACATTTAGAGTTATAAACCGAATATAGAATATCATCTAATTTTTTTCTTCTTTTTTTTCTCTTATTAAAATAACATGTACCTGTACACTACACCTGCACAGACACACTTACACGCACCGTAGTCGCGTAGAAACAAAACACACCACACCACACACAGGGCTCTTCCCTGATACTGGTCAGGCTTAATATGATACCAAACATATCGATCCTTAGGCTACCTTCTTCTGCCGTCCCTCCAGAAACCTGGTTCAGGGTAAGCTCACACATGTACGCTTTTTTTTTTGAATGTTCTACTTCTATTGCAATCTACCCAGGACTGTCTTGAGGGTGAACCCATGTGATATAAACATGTTTAAACCCATCTCTTCATTCCAAACCCTTAAAAGATGCAAGTGTCTGACTCCAAGTAAAAAAACATCCAAAAACCCCACAAAATAAATCGATTATTTCCCTGAAAACCAATTCCAAAAACCCCCCGGCCTCTTCTGAATGCCAGACATTGAGATGCTCAAGGGTTAGTGAGGCCTCAGACTAAGTCTGTGTTTTAGGTGTCAGCTCATCACGGCTGGTCGCGATTAGCACAGGAGCCATGAATTCATATGCAATCCATCAGTTAACAGCAGCATCTAGGTGGCGGTGTATGGCGGCCCTAAAAGGACCAGGGAAATGGGGCTCTGGGCGCCGGTGGCGTTGGGAAACGGGGGTATGTGGCATGGGGGACTGGGGAATGAGGAGACGGCGGTGGTGTCAAAGCCTCACCCCGGTCGTGGGGCCTCGGCCCGCCATGTCATTGACGCGGCTACTCCTGGGCTTGGGCGGCCGACGCGTGCTTTGAAGCGCAGCAAGCCCGACTCGACGGCGCTGATGAGGCTGGTCCGTTGTAGCTCGTTCGTCCCGCCGGTCATCCTGCTCCAGACTGTCCGACGATGAAACACTCAGTACTGGTGAAACTTGGCGTTGCCCAGCTGCTCCTCCATCTTGGCGTGCTCGTAGGGCGCGGCGCCAAGCTCCTCGTAGGGGAGGACTGCCGCTCTCCGTGTGACATCCATCTGCTGCAAGGGCCCGGTCTGATGGGGGGAGCGTGTGTGTGGGGAGGAGGGTGAGGGGGGTGAGGGTAGTGGAGTGAGTCGATGGTCATGTGTTCAGTAAAGAAGCAGATAGTAGTTAACTCGTCGTTAGACTCGGGTTAGACTCTGGTTAAGAGACTCGTTTAGACTCGGGGTTAGACTCGGGGGTTAGGGACTCGTGGTTAGACTATAGTAGTTAGGAGTAGTAAACTGTTACGTTTCTAGGGACACGGGAGGATCAACTTAGTTTCTTCGCTGTCTGTTTACATGCTTCCTACGTACTACCACCAGGGTAATCAAATGAAATGATCAAATGTGATCTAATCGGTAGCTAAACTCTAATGTAGTATGATCCAGAAAGAATAAAATTATCCAATCTAATGAAATTGCCAATTACATAGCAATACATACTCGAACACATCCATACTAAAGAAGTACAATCGTTATCCAATCTGAATTAGGAAATCCAATCAAATTAAATATAATTAAATTACATCTGAATATAATAAATCAAACATTGCAAGGCAAATCACATATAGAAACCAATCTGATCTAATCTAAGAACATATAAATAGACAATATAATAGCAACATAATAAATACAATATTATATTAATATCCCCTAATGTTAAATATAGTTCCAATCTAATCTCCACAGGAATACAATCTAATCCAACTCCAAATACCAAGCGACCCAGAGACCAGAGAAACCAGCCTCCACCTCCAGCCCCACCCCCAGCTCCCAGCCCCAGCCCCCAGCCTCCGCCCCCAGCCCCAGCCCCAGCCCCCAGCCTCCAGGCCCCCACCCAAGCCCCAGCCCCCAAGCTCCAGCCTTCCAGCCCCCAGTGCCTCCAGCCCCAGCCCCCAGCCCCCAGCCCCCAGGGCCGCCAGCCTCCAGCCTCCACACCCTCCCCCGGTCGCCCCCCAGCCCCCCCTTACCTGTGCCGGGAGGCGCTGACGCTGTAACTGTCGCTCTCCTTGTCCACGGAAGCCGGCCACCCTGGGCTTGGGGCCAGCCTCCAGCTCGGTGCTCAGGGTGTGGCAGAGAACTTAGGCGCTGGGTGGGTGGCGGTTCAGCGGGGTCCACTGCGCTGCGTTAGCGGTTGCGGCGGCCGCCCGGCTTGGCCGGCGCCGCGCTGGTGTGGGTCTAAAGGGTTGGGGGGGATGAGAGTGGGCCAGAGTTTTCACCTTTAACACCTATGGTGTTTCACCCGCCACAGTGGACACCGATGGTTTGCGGCCACGCAAATAGTTTTGGACATGTAACCCTGAATTTTGTTACGGCCAAATGCGGTCAAATCTATCTGCCAATTGGCTGTGGCAGGTAATGTTTAATTGGGACCCTGAAATGTGCCAACAGAAAACATAATATATATAGTCAGTATTCATTCATAGCATGTGGGCTTACGATGTGCGTGTCTCTGCTGTGTCTGTGTCTGTGTTCTGTGTCTTTTTGTGTCTGTGTCTGATGTCTGTGTCGGTCCTGGGTTCTGTGTGCGTGTTCTGTGTCTGTCTGTGTCTTGTGTTTGTGTCCTGTGTCTGTGCTCGTGTACTATGTGATCGTCAAGGTTTGTTATTCATCGCTCTGCTCGCTGAATCAAAGCTGACGCCTGACCCATGAACCCTGCAACCCTTTGTCGGGCGGAGGCGGATTGAGGCATGAAGCATCTCCATGTTGCGATGTGAATCATGGTTGTTTGGCTTTGTTGCTGGGCTTGTAGTCGGCTGCGTACAGTAACAGAGAGTGAGCAAGGTTTACGTGTTGTAAGTGCACTTTGCATGAAAGTCACTAGCCCTGAAAGTAGAATGTAAATGAAAATGTAAGAGCGATACGAATATAAATACGTGGTTGGTTGTAAAACTCCAGAAATATAGGTTACGTTTTATAATAAAGGTCTCTGAAAAGGACAGCAATTCAAAAACACTGCCAGGGTTGTGTTTGAAAAATGCTAAGGAGTTAAAGTTAGGAAAACGTCCGTATGTGGACTTACTGGGGGCCTGGGTCTGCAATCAGACACATCCACCAGAAGCGGCCTTGCCTGGGACAGGGAACTGTAGTGGAAACCTGGTGAACGGATGGACGACTTCGCTTCTGGTCGCGCCCTCAAAGTCGGGTGGGTCTGCGGTGCCGCATCGGTAAGCACCGGTGAGGCGGTCTCTGTGGGGGAGACGAGATGGCAGGGAGCGGGAGGAGGGAGGGGGGAAGCAGGGAGGAGAGAGAGAGGGGTACGAGCGGGACAGGGAGAGAGAGGATGGACAGGGGGGGAGGGTCAGAGAGA